>PVIY010005453.1:21289-94583 GCA_004026745.1 Myrmecophaga tridactyla
AAACCCTAGAATGAGCTGAGAATCAACATCAAGGGATTGAGAGAACCTTCTCGACCAAAGGGGGAAGAGTGAAATGAGACTAAGTGTCAATGGCTGAGAGATTCCAAACAGAGTCGAGAGGTTATCCTGGAGGTTATTCTTATGCATTAAGTAGATATCACCTTGTTGTTCAAGATGTAACGGAGAGGCTGGAGGGAACGCCTGAAAATGTAGAGCTGTGTTCCAGTAGCCATGTTTCTTGATGATGATTGAACAATGATATAGCTTTCACAATGAGACTCTGTGAATGTGAAAACCTTGTGTCTGATGCTCCTTTTAGCAGCTACTATATCAACAGAAGAGTAGAACATATGGAATAAAAATAAATAATAGGGGGAACAAAAAAAAAGAAAGAAACAGATAGGAAGGAAAGATGTTGGACAGACAGACAACCCCAATGGTCTCTACACATGGGTAATCATTTTATATATATATAATATATATTTTTTTAATTTGTTTTGGATTATTCTTCAATCCACTTTATTTTTTTTTTATTTTTAATAGGTAATAGTGTCACATAGTTCAATATTCAAAGAACAAAAGATGCTTAAAATGAAACCTCTCCTTCTACTATTGACCCCAGTCACTCAGTTGCCCTCCAGACCTCTACCGAGATATTTTATACATACACAAGGGAAAAGTACATATGTGTGCTTATATGTGTGTGTGTATATGTATGTATTTGCATATATGTGTGTGTGTGTGTATGTGTATGTATGTTGTATTCGTTTTCCGGCTGCTAAAACCAATGGGTTGTTTTAAACAATGGGAATTTGTGGCACATAGTTTTGAGGCTAGAAGTCCAAAACTGAAGCATCAGTAAGGTGATGCTTTCTCCCTGAAGTCTGTGGCATGGCGTTCTGGGTTTGGCTGCCAACAATCCTTGGGGTTCTTTGTTTTTCTGTCACATGACAATGCACATGGTGATGTCTTATCCTTTCTCCTCTAGGTTCTGTTGACTTCTAGATTATTCCTGTGTCCTGTTTACTTGCTTATAAGGATTTCATCCATATTGGACTGATTCCGTTTAGGGCACACCTTAACTAATAACATCTTCAAAGGTGCTATTTATAAATGGGTTCACACCTACAGGACTAGGATTTGGGATCTGAATATGCATTTTGTGGAGGACATGATTCAATCCCAACATATGTGTATTTATGTCTATGTGTACATATATTCTCCCTCCCTTTTGGTACACAAAGTGTGGCATGCTATAATGCTGTTCTGTACCTTGCTTTATTCATTTAACAATATATATATTGGAGATTATTATATTAGTGCATAAAGGGCTTTGTCATTCTTTTTTTCACTGCATTGTATCATACTATATGTATGTACCACAATTAATTTAATGCCTGAGGAATGGACGTTTAGGTTGTTAATAATGTGTTGCCTTAAAAACACTGCTATAATCAATAATCTTACATATGTCATTTTGCACATTTGGAGACTATCTGAAGCATAAATTCCTAAAAGTGAAGTTAGTGCCAAATTGCTCTCTGTAGCCATTGCACTAATTTATACTCCCCCTGATAGGGCGTGAAAGTGCCTGCTTCAGAACACCCTCACTGACAGGGCATGTGACCAGACTTTGGATATTTGCTAATTTGATAATCAGAAATTGAGATCTCCATGTAGTTTTAACTTGAGGCTCAACCATTTTCATGCATCTAGAAGTCTTTTGCACTTCCTCTCCCAGACCCAACCTGTTCATATTCTTTGCCCATTTTTCTATTGCATGGTTCATCTTTTCCTTACTGATTTGTAGGAGCTTATTATACTTTAAGGAAATTAATCTTTGATCTGTATGGGAGCTGCAAATATTTCCCCCCAGTTTGTCATTTGTCTTTAG
Organism: Myrmecophaga tridactyla; assembly: GCA_004026745.1. NCBI lineage: Eukaryota > Metazoa > Chordata > Mammalia > Pilosa > Myrmecophagidae > Myrmecophaga > Myrmecophaga tridactyla. The sequence goes on from PVIY010005453.1 coordinate 23,184, forward strand.
ACTTTGCTTATGGTTTTTTTCATGCAGAACATTTGAATTTTATGAGAATGAATGTATCAATTTTTTCTTTTATGGTTCCGGATTAAACGCTATAGTTAGAAAGGACTTCTCTACTCTAAGGTAAATGATTTTTCTCTTGGGATTTTTCCCAATACTTTGATGGTTTAATTTTAAACATTTAAATATTAGATCCACTTGTAATTTACCCAGGTCAGGGATGAGAAATAAATCCAACTTTGATTTTTTTTTCCATTTGAGTGACTTTCATTTTATGCTATGATAATGCCTCCCTCTTGATTTATGATTCTTCAGGGTATTGCCAATATTCTCTACAGATGTTTAAAATTCTGTTTTCACTGACTTTAGTTAGCAAAACAATAACTCATCTTGCCCTTGGGCCATGATATATTTTGGAGGTTGGGGAGGCTTTCGGACATAAAGGTCTTAAAATCATGCAAAGAATAATGCTTTTTACATTGTCATAATCATTGCTATTTGGAAATGTGTTTATTCAGGAAATTTACTCACAATTCACACTATCAAAAACAATAAAGTATGGTTTAGATTATTAAGTCACTTAAAAATGACAAATTTAAAGTTCTATTCATTTACCTAGGCTGTTTTTAGATATGGCATGATGAATCTTTTAAACTCTCCTATAGGATCAGAGGAGATAGCTTGCTCCTGATTGCATTCTAAGATGCTGCTAAGTCCCCAGAGTGTAAACCAAGAGGCAGACTACCTTGGGTGTGAAGTTCCCCTCAAGGCATGGAGAGGGAAGCCCAGCAGCCAAGATGGAGCTGAGCCACATGTTAGCTTCTCAAACCTTGGACTTTGGCAGTAGAACTAGCCCAATCCAGGTTTCCAGGGACACTGCTCAAATCTCTTTTACTGCAAGGAGAATGTAAGTGGCATTGTGCCTCTCTGGTGAGGTAGAAACTAACTTCTATCCATAACAGCAGAGTGTCATAGTCATTGCTGAGGAAAAATCCTTTGACAAATATAAATAGGTTTCTACGGCAGTGCTGTCACATTGCATTACAGCTATTTATTTACTTGTCCATCTTTCCCAGAGTACTCTGAGTTCTTCATGGCAGAAACTCTGTCTTCTTTGAACTTTTATAGCCTAGTACAGTCATCCTTTTCTAGAAGAATGTGCTTTGTGCTTATTGCATGCTTTCTCTCTTTTGTGAGTAGTACACTTATATACCCCCAGTCTTCAAAATCGACCATATATTGAGCAGCTACCATGCATCACTTCTTGTGCATACTCCTTTTTTTAAAAAATTTTTTATTGTGAAATATAACATATGTAGAGACAAGTGATATTTTCAAAGTTCAATTTAACAAATAGTTATAAAACAAATTGCAAAGTAAGTACGAGTTACAGTTCCACAATTTCAGGTATTTCCTTCTGGCTGTTCTAATATACTAGAAAGTAAAAACAAATATCTATATAACGACTCAGTTGCATAATCCTTTTAATTCTCACAACAGCTCTATGGGGTAGGTACTTGTATTTGTTTGCTAAAGCTGCTGGAATGCAATATACCAGAAATGGAATGGCTTTTTAAAAAGGGAATTATATTAAGTTGCAAGTTTACAGTGCTAAGGTATCCAGGGAAAGATACCTTGACTCAAGAAAGGCCAACGGGTCCAAAACACCTCTGTCAGGTGAGAAGGCACGTGGCTGACCTCTGCTAGGATTTTTGGCTTTCCAGGGGGCATTTACTTTCTGCATCTCCAAACATTTGGATCCCATGTTGTCTCTCTTAACTCTGTCAGCTCTGACGCTTTTTCCGAAATGGTTCCCTCTTAAAGGACTCCAGTAAGTGACCTCACCTAGAATGGGTGATGACACATCTCCATGAAACAACTAAGTCAAAAAGATCCCACCCTACAACATTAAATCCGGATTAAAGGACATGGCTTTTCTGGGGTACACAACAGTTTCAAACCAGCACAGTGTTATCATTATCGCTTATTGTATAGGTGAGGAAACCGTGAGGCAAAGAGGTTAAGTCACTTGCCCAAGGTCATATGGATAGAATGTGAAAAAATACACTTCTCACCCTGGGCTGGGGACTTGAGCAAAACTGACTCCCCAAAGCTGAAAGACGTAGGGTTATCTGGGTTATAGTAACAAACTTCTTTTTTCCTTCTGATTGAAGCCAACTGCAGTTTGCTTAGCTGCACTGGGTATCAATTTCTTACAACGTGCTTATCATTCTTGGTGCCACGATAGATCGGGGTGATACTCAACCTCAACAAGACTGACAATTCGGGGTGGGTGATTTTGTTGTAGAAAGCTGCCCTGTGTTTAGTAGTATCCCTGGTGTCTACCCACTAGGTGCCAGTGGCACACACTGCCTCCGCATCAAAAATTTCTCCAGACATTGCCAAATGTCCCCTGGGAGTCAAAGATCTGAGCCTCCCCCGTCCCCTGGTGAGAATCACTGGTGTAAGATCTTTATTCAGTGCACACTCATATTCTGTGTCCTTGCATCAAAATCTTAATTAAAAAAAGCACCACTATTTTGTGTTAAAATTGCTCCCAAATGCATTTTGAGTGTTTCTACAAAGTCGCACTAAGATGTACAGCCTCTGAACCTCTGAGGCGCGGCCATAAGTGATGCTGCAGCAAGTTCTCATTCAAGAATGTTAGCATTTTATTTATGTAAAAACAGGGTTGGCAGTTTTCTATAGCCTATATTTTCAAAAATATTATTAATACTGTCATTAAAAGAAACACTACAGCTTTCACATTATTTAGAAATAAGAATGAAGGGTTGGTTATACAAGTTTTCATCCATCAGCGTTAGGATGTGTTAAGGATGAGTACCCGGTTTTGATTTGTAGCAGGAGCTCCATGGAATGGAACCATTTATGACCACAGTCAGATCTATCCAAAAGGCAGATGATGAACCGCAGCGATTCTCCACCTGCGTCTTTTGGAGCTATTCAAGATGGATGACATTCACATAAGCAAAACACTCTCATGGGAGAAAGATTCAAAATTTGCTGAAACTCAATAGTTTGCAGAGAAGTAAAGCAGGGCAATCACTTGTAATCATGACAGCAATTATTGTCTCCACAAGCCATTATCATTCAGTGCTATTGCACAGGTAAGATGGATGTGTGTTATTCCACAAATAGCTTGCTGTCATTTTACCCTTTCTCTCCACTCAAAATGCACATTGAATACAAAAAAAAAAAAAAAATGAGAGACACATTACCTACTCTGATTTAAGTTCCTAAATTATATCACCATCAAGCCTAATTTTTGGTTAGTGAAAAACTATTGTGTGCCACATCTCAAAACTGATTGCCATCCAGCAGAAGAGAACATCTGGTTTATTGGGAAGGATGTAGGATTGGAATTCAAAGGGCCTGGTTTTATTTCCTGACTGCAATTCACCACTGTTGTTTAAGAAGGTGAATCTATTTCCTCATCTGCAGAATACATGATAAAATAACGATTTCTTTCAGGCTTGTTGAGAAAAGTAAGTAGGTTTAAAGCAATGTGCTATAAATTGCCAGACAGTTGTCAGTCATTATTGCCACCAGCTTGTTCTGGTTATCAAGTCTTATAAGTAGCCCTGTGGAGTTTTTCCTGCTATATGACCACAGAAGAGCCTCTTCAATGATACAGTACATACATTACTCTTAAGGTTAAGGTATAATTTCTCCAAATTGGGGTGACTTTTCCAAACTAATGGCAGGTCTTCTTAAGTAGCTTCTAAAGTAAAGGGATTATCCCAGCTCCTACCTTCCCCTTGTTCCTGCTGAGTAAAACAGCAGCTGAGAGCCAAGATTTGCTGACACCGGTTCCTTTCTCAGCACTATACCTGTATCCTGGGATCTGACATTAACCATGAGGGATTTCTTAAGCAGCAGCAGACTGGGAAAGGTGACTGCCCTTGCTACAGGAATATGTTAAAATCCATTTTCGTAAAAGCAGCAAAAGTCACGAAGACAGATAAATATGCTGAGTTGACTCATACCCCTCAATATATGGTAATCACCTTCATGACACTCATTCTGACTGTGCTAAATAGTGTGACCAAGCCTCTAGGAGCCCAAGGGTTTTAATTAATCAGAAAATTAGATTCGACAATAATTATTATACCAATGGAAGGAAAACAAGGAGTGGGTGTGCTAAGGGTGAAGAGCAGAGGTAAGAAGCATGTAGGAAAATGCCCCGAAGGCTGGAAATCTGCAGTCTTGCAAATCAGAGCAAGATTAGCTGGGAGACTGAAACGGACTCTTAGCAACAAATAGAGGCTGGGAGCTACCTCCACACCATTCTGCTCACGTTCTTCTCTTATCAAGCAAACTCTTTTTCCTTTCTTTATCTTCTTATTCTGTGAACGTCCCTGCTAGTGGCTTCCTCTGTATGAATGAGAGGCACAACTATTTCTGCTTGGGTAGAAACAGGGGAGGAAGATATCTCAGGTCTCTCTTACCCTCCCTCCTCCTCCCCCATGAACACCCCCCACCTTTAGGGCCCAGAATCTGCTCTTCTTTGTTTAAAAAATACAAAATGCAAACCATCTCCCAAGTCTCACTTTTTCCATGAAACTTTCCTCGATTTCTCCAGCACATATTTTTTTTCTTAACACCTACAACTTGTACATAGCACAATTAATGGATACACTGACATATTTTGTTCTCTATTCTGTGTGTGTTGACCTTTTTTTTCCCAAATAGATGATAAACTCCTTGAAGGCAGAATCACATCTTAAACTTTTCAAAATCACCATCCTAATGTAATTAGCCCAGCTGGGAGCCACTTATGCCTTACAATACCTCCAAGCTCTGGGATAATGTAAAGAGCTTTAAGATACGTTCTGAAGAGAACAGTATCAAATCAGCCTTGCTGTTGGTTCCACACAAACCTTTTCCAGCCTCATTCCTAGAGATCAAGTATATGGATCCCTTTTCTGTAATCCTTGCTAGTACTGGATTGGGTTTTGTGCCCTTGCTCCTGTCATCCCTTCTAATACTCCACATCCAACCCATGAGCCTCTCTATGCAGGGCTCAGTCCCTGATACCTACTATGCAGAGCTTTTAATTTAGATTACATTGCACAGACTTCTCTACTGGGTGCATTGTGCTCCACCCACGTGCAGCTCATCGCTCCTTCTCCCTGGCCTTGATCTGTCAGGCTGTTTCTTTGTCTGACTGTTTCTGCCGAGACCTTCTGGAAATGCCAAGAAATCCAAGATTTCTAATTTCTGGCTGGTCACTGGGTCCTTCTCATTCTCCCATCATCTGAGCCATAAACCTCAGATTTAAATACATGTATTTCACTCAGTGTTGGGGACACAGCATAGCATACTTACAAAGTCATTTATCAATTGAGAAGCTTTCCTCTATGATCCTGAATTTACTATTCTCCCTTTTCATGCACTTATCATCATTTCTAAGCCTTTCAATGTGAAGCTTGGATTTTTTTTTTAATCAAAGAGGCCCTTAGATTCATTTACTTTTACCCACTTATTATATTCCTAGTCTCTACTTCACTACCATATGTTTATGCTTCTATTTAGAAGTTAGTGGCACAGGATTTTCACTAATGATGCCTTTAGCAAATACTTCTCTGTTAGTAAATGCCATAGTGCTAGAAGATTTATAGAGTCTCAATTTAGTAATCAGTCATCATCAAAATGCACTTATCCATTGTTCAAATAAAACAATTTCTTTCTCAGTGCCAGAAAGAAGACACACACACACACACACACACACATTCACATTTCCAAGGTGATCAACCAGCTTTCTGTCTGGAACAATCAAAATATCTTCCAGCTGGAATGTGACAGTATCATTTTATTGACACTGAAATAGGAGGATGATAAAGCAAGTTTCAGAAGTCATGGGAGAAATGCACTGCTTTCATGATTCATATTTCAAAAATGATGCCATGAGACCAAAAAGCAAAGCAGAGCTTGCTGTGTGTTGGGAAAGAAAATGTATTTAAGGGCAGTCATCTCAGCTGTGCCTTTCAAGCTCTGGAGGAAGCAAGAGCACCTCCAATTTCCCCTCTCACCCTGGCTTTGTGATGGAAACTTGGATTTTCCTAAAACAATTAACTCACTCTGCTCTGTGCTGTAAGGGAGCAAGGAAAATCGTGGTATTTCCTATGTGGTAATGTTGATACAGCTTCAGAGCTCCTAATGAGAAATGCAGCAGAAACAGAATCACCGTGATTTTGTCCTGCCTAGCTCCACCCTTTGACAAGGGACTGTCTCTGGCCATTCTCCCCAGATCTAGAAGCCAAAAGGGTTGTGTGTGTTGTTTCCCTTTCTGCTTTGCTTACAGAGATAACGGTTCTCAGTACAGAAAACCCCTGGGAATTCTCTCCCTCTGCAAGTTCTCAACAGCCTGTTTCCCACTTCCTACTCTGAATTTTCTTCTCTCAAGACCCAGGTAAGGAAAACAAAACCAGTTAATATTTTATGAGCCAGTGGCTATAGGACAGTGCCATTTGGAGGAAAATAGGCTAGAAGTCCAAAAAGATGGGCTTGACCCCTGTGACTTCAGTCAGATCTTGGACTTCAAGATATTACAAACTCTCTGTTTTCAAACCATAAGCACTAATGTTTGGAGCTCACGTTATTTGTGGAGCCCTAAAGTTCCTTGAGTGGAAAGTGCTGCCTTCACATAAACATTACTGCATCTGGAGACTTATTCCTGGACGTTGGTTATGAGTCAGTGAAAAATCCCAAATGATCTATGAATCAGTTGCTAATTCACACTTTCAGTTTACACAACAAACAAGAAAAAAGGCTTAGTCAATTTGCTGAAACCTCTCCTAAAATAGTCCATTTTCATTTTGAAACCATTGTTAGTATATTTTAATACCAAGGGAGAGGTTTACAAGAATTGGATAGAACTGCAAGCAGAAATGAGGTAGCTTATACATATTCCAGCTCCCATTATGCTACCAACATCGATCAATCAACAGTGTGGCTCATCCAGAAAAACGAAATCATTTTGTGGTAGGCGGGATTCTAAGATGGCCTCCAAGATTCTTGGCCTCGGGTGATTCAATCAAACACTAATCTAGGTCCAACTGTGACAGTCCCATTCAGTTGATCCAAAGACTGGGGAGACAACATGGGTGGGCTTGACCTAACCACATGAGTCCTTTACATCTGGATCTAGAAGTCAGAGACAGAAAAAAGTCAAAGAAATTAGAAGTCTGAGAGGAATTTCACAAAAGGGAGATTTTCCATTGCTGGCTTTGAAGATGGAAGGGAGCATGTGGCAAGAAATATGGCAGTCCCTAGGAACTATGCTGATAGTCAACAAGGAAGCAGGGACCTCAGTCCTCTAGCCACAAGAAACTGAATTCTGTGACAACCTGAATGAGCCTGGATGAGGGCCCTGAGCTCCAAATGAGTTTGTAGCCCGGCCAACATCTTGGTTTCAGTCTTCTGAGAATCTGAATAGAGAGTCATACCATACCCAGACTCCTGACCCACAAAAACTGTGAGATAATAAATAGATGTTGTTTTAAGCTGGTAAATTTGTGGTAACTTGTTACTTAGAATAAAAAGTGAGTGCATTCTTCATAAATGGTTTAACTGCCTCTAAGACCAAAATCCAACCTCCTCTGAAGAGAAAGACACCTAACACTTGTAAACCAAAATATCAGGCAAGCCCCTTGCTATTCAAATATGGTCCATGAAACTTCAGCACATATATCACCTAGGAGCTGGTCAGAAATGCAGAATCCCAGGCACCATCCAGATACTGAATCAAAATCTGCATTTTAAGGAATCCCCAGATGATTTGTATGCATATTAATGTGCAAAAAGTACTGATTAGTATTTTCATTAAAGCTGGGGATCTAGACTCAGCGGAACCTGGGTTCATGATATGGTTCAACAGTTTTACTAGTTGTGTGTCCTTGGACAAGCTACTTAACTTCTCTGAGCCTCTACTAATCTGTAAAGTGGAGCCAACAGTAGTACTGATTTCATAGGGTTGTGGTGAGAATTAGACAGGTTGTCTGTGTAAAATGCTTTCACCTATTGCTTGGCATGCAGGAAGGACTTAATAGGTGTCAGATGTTATTATTGGATTTGGCAGTAATAGCTGGGTAAGTCGAATGTACAGGGAGCAAATCACATCAGTTGAAAACATGCATGATCACTGTGATCTATGCCCTTGTCTGATGAGATATGTTGTCATGGGACTCCTCGGAGGCCACAGAAGGTCATGGCTTTGGTTTTCGGCTCCAGCAAGCATCCCTTGAGACCAGCCTGGGTCAGTCACCCCCTCCCTTAGCAAGCTCCATCTCTTATAACCACCTGTGTTTCCCCTGGGGAGGTCTCCCCTGCCTGCATGAACCTCACTGGGTTCAAGCTCAATTAGCTAATGAGATCTGGCCAGAAACCACAGAGACAATCTTTAGAAACCCCTAGCAGTCGTGGCCTTGGATACCGATGACAGTTCACCCCACAGAAAAGATGAATGGATTTGCCAGGGGCAAAGCGCAGGCTGGGCTGCTGGTTTAACAGAAATCTAAGGTTCTTTTAATTTGTGTTGGAAGGAATGGTGACATGGTGATAGTAGCACCAACTAGGACATAGGGATAAATGGCATGCTGGCAATTACAAATGGACAACACATAAGTGAAAGCAGTCATTTGTGATCAGATCAGGAACTCTCCCCCCATCTTCCCTGTTCTTTGCAAACACTTCTCATTTGCTTTATCCTCTCAGCCTGAATGGAAGCAATCTCTGTGGTTCAATATAGTGAGGCTGATATTAATAACAATAGTAATAGCTCTCATTTATGAAGTGCTCCAAGTACCAAGAGCTTTTCACATATTATTTATACTCCTTATAACAATTCTGTGAGGTAGGCATTACTATGTTTCTTTTTATTCAAGGAAACAGAGGCTCAGAGAGGTTAAGTGGCTTGCCCAAGAATACACAGCAGATAAACAGTAGCCCTTGGATTCAAACCTAAGTCTACTCAACTCTGAAACCTGTGTTCTTTTCACTGTCTTTACATCATAGCTGTTCTCCTGACTCCTTAGCTAGGTTTTTGACCCTTTGCCTTGAGTTTTAACGTGGGCCTTTGATGCCACTGCCTAGTTAGCCTCCTGGACCCTCTTTTTGGTGTCCTTCACAGATTTACATTACTCCAGGGTTCTGTCTTCTTTGCTCAGATGCTGTCATGTTTGGCCCCTGGAAACATATCACTCATCTATTTCTTGTTAGTCCACGTGGTTCTGACCCAGGGGTTTCCCAGTCTACTGCTTGTAATTATGATGGCTGGGCCTGACAAATGCGGGACCCGTGCCTGGCTTGACACTCTCGGGCTCTGAGTAACTGCCCCTCACTCCAGACCCACTCACCTCATAGGTAGAGTCTCCCGTCTTTTCCTGCCTGGCTATCACTGCAGGAGAGTTTCCTAGGTGAGTCAGGGACTCCAGCTCACCCATATTCCTCACTCTGCCCCTGCTATGCAGCATCTATTTAAAAAAAATTTTTTTTTTTAGGATCTCACATCTTTGTTGAACAACTCATGAATCAGGCAGTATCCCATTCAGAAAGTAAAAGGGAGCTCCACCAAGGGGGTAGAGAGAAGCTCAAATAGGGTGAACACCAAAGTAAGTAAAGAAATGTTCTAATTGGCTGACTTAAGTTTCCATTATACATAGCAGGGATCTTACAAAGTGGGGCTGACATTAAGTTTCCCATTTACATTGGGAGTCTTACAAAGAGGAAGCACACATATATTGACTGTATGGTATGCTTGTCCATTCTGGAAGGCTATCTGTACTGGACCAAATCAAGTTTTATCACTAGTTATTGCTTATTTGCATCCTTGTAGGGTGCATTCCCTTTTCTCAGAAAACTACAGCAGATCAATTGTTTTTTTGTCTTCTGGAAAAGCTCATCTTGGAAAGGGGTCTTCTCCTGGCAACATCCAGTGTAAGCAGTCATTTTATTTTACTTAGTGCCCCTCTTTTGGTCATTTTTCTAATGATCTCATTGAAAATGTAACCAAAATACTCCAGCTTCTTTTCTTGTCAGGCAGTCAAGTTGTTTTGTTCTATTTTTCTTTTTCATTTTTCAGTTTGTTTCCTTTCCTGATTGCAGTGAGGTTCATTGGGTGGCTGTTCAATTACATTTAAGGCTCTCAGAGTGGGGTTACTTACTCAGTTGAGTAGATTATGGGTCTGACCTTCTCCCCAAGCCAGAGTGTGTTGTTATTTTTATTTTTAGTCTCAGTCCACTCGAGACATTCCCATTTCTTAATCATTTTCCTTTTGATTAGCTATCTTACGAGTACCATCCGTCTTGAGGAGGACAAGAAATTTGAATAGAGACATGAAACACAATTTGTTACAAGAAATAAAACGTATAGACTTCTAATCGCCATTAAATGCATATGATTTTGTCCCCAAATTCCATTAAAGCAAGAACCTAGTCAGGAGATACGTCCAATCTATTGCGATGTTTGAGCTTGACTGATATCATGAAACACCTTAACTTGGACATTTAAAATATTTAGGTTATCCATCATTCTGCTAGACTTACTAATACAAAAGCAACATTGTTCAGTAAGTCTAGAGCCCGTCTCTTTTGCAAGGTCCCTGATGCTAAGCTGTCAACGTCAGCATGGCTGGCCTGAATAACACTGAGGGTGGCATAAAAGCTCTGTTTCATAACTTTACATATATTTATAACTCCTCACTCCGGGTCATATGTTCCTAGGGAAGGTATGATCATGCTCATGAAAGAGTGGAACCCTGTATTAGGGTAGGTTTTACCCCTCTTTTATCAGTTTGAGGCCTTGTGTAAAAAAGATCCTAAGTTAGCTTTCTAAACAGCATTTCGGTCTAGACAACATATGTAAGCTTACAGGATTCAGTCTGATTTACAGGTAGGCAACAAAACCATGCAGTTATCTGCAGTTTACAAAGGGGATACAAAATAGCTTCAGAAAAAAGCAGAATCTGATTGTGCAGGATTTTTCTGAAATTGTATATTGAAAAATTTTATATTTTCTATTAAAAAAAACACAAATTTCTCTCTAGACTCACCCTCCCTTTTGATCAAAAAGATTATTCTTGTTCATAAAATGAGGTTGGTTTCATTAGATTTGGCCTGATTATTTAAATAGCAAGATGGTGGTTTACCATATCTTTTTAAATTTGTTTTGCTGGTGGTTTTCATAAAGAATCTCTGATTTGGCTTTTAAATGCCTCTCAAGGCTAAGAAGCCAATCCAAGAAATTGACAATATATCACCTGCAGTATCTAGAGACTTGGGTAGTTCCCCAAGGTAGCATGGTCCCTATACTTGCCAAAAAGTATTCTTCTTTACTGACCTATAAGGTTAGGAATCTTGAAGGTAGGTAGAAGACCATTTTTTCCAAGATGGTTTTGTAAGTATTGGCTCCAGAAAGACAAACTTAGCTCCTTAAAAGCCTTATTAAATGAGCGTCATTCTACAACCTGACAGTCCCGTCAAAGCCTTAGTTATAACACTGTTTCCAATTATGTCTGTTCACAAGGAGAACACATTCTGATTGAACCCATGCAAACAACTATGTGCCATAAAAAAAAAAAAGAATATTCAACAAGTTTCTAAATTCTAGAGGGATTAGGCAGGGAGAAAAAGTTGAGTGTTTGTAAACAATAGGTAGCTTAAGGGGAAAGAGTAAGGGACTACTTGTATCTCAAAAATAGAACGTTAAAACAGCAGCAATAATCAAAACAAAACTGTAATAATTCTTTATCCATTCATTCAGTCCTAGATAATTAATTACTCCTTGTTCTGCTTGATCTTATGTTAATAATCTCATGAATGTATTGGCTTCTTCACTGAAATTCTGGAGTTCTTGATTCAGTAACAGTGGTATGATCTCAAAGTTATTTAAGCAATGTCATTAAAAGCCTGTGCCCCCTATAGTATCACAGCAATACCCAGGGTAAATAATGGGGGAAGGGACAAGAGTTAAGAGGAAGTTTAGATTCTCTACTTGGTGAGTGTTCTAGTTTGCTAGCTGCCGGAATGCAATATACCAGAAACGGAATGGCTTTTAAAAGGGAGAATTTAATGAGTTGCTAATTTACAGTTCTAAGGCCAAGAAAATGTCCCAATCAAGTCTATAGAAATGTCCAATCAAAGGCATCCAGGGAAAGATACCTTGGTTCAAGAAGGCCGATGAAGTTCAGGGTCTCTCTCTCAAGTGAGAAGGCACATGGCGAACACAGTCAGGGCTTCTCTCTTGGCTGGAAGGGCACATGGCGAATACGGCGTCATCTGCTAGCTTTCTCTCCTGGCTTCCTATTTCATGAAGCTCCCCGGGAGGCGTCTTCCTTCTTCATCTCCAAAGGTTGCTGGCTGGTGGACTCTCTGCTTCGTAGTGTTGCTCTCTCTGAATCTCTCATTCTCCAAAATGTTTCCTCTTTTATAGGACTTCAGAAACTAATCAAGACCCACTCAAATGGGTGGAGACATGTCATCCCCTAATCCAATTTAACAACCATTCTTAACTAAATCACATCAACCAGGGGATATCCAATCACAGTCTCAAGCATACAGTATTGAATAGAGATTATTCTACCTTTACGAAATGATATTTTAATTAAAACATGGCTTTTCTTAGGGGGCATACTTCTTTTCAAACCAGCACAGTGAGGGTGTGTTTATCAGTTATTTTTCTCTTGGAAACAATGAAATTATCTAAAATTGAGAATGTTGATGGACTGTTGACTTTGGACATTATACATGATGCCTAATGAATGCAGGTGGCTGAAGGATGCACTGACTGAGAAGTAGATTGGTGAACAATGGTGTATACATATGATCGAATATTATGCTGCCACAAAAAGGAACAAAGTTATGAGACATGTCACATTGTGAATGAAACTGTGGGACATTTGGTGAGGCAAAATAAGCCAGAAACAAAAGAGCAATTATTGTATGGTCTTATTTAGAAAATGCTTATAAGAAAACATAGGCCTAGATTGTAAGCTCTTATAGCCGTCACATTTAGTCTGGAGTGGTGGTTAGTGTTTCTGGATTCTGAGAGGCTGTTTTATATATGTATAACCTGATATTTAGAGATAAGAATGAAGCCAATCAGGTTGGGATAAAGGTAATTCAGAATACAGAGGTAAGGAAGACATTGTCTGTATTTTAGAACTTTACTTACTCTATGAGACCAAAGGAAAAAATATTTATTTTGTTAAGCAGATTACAAAAAAGTATTGGCAAAGTCCATTGAGGGATGGGAGAAAAATGTGGAACTATTAAATTTTACCATCGGGGAAAACCCTGATACTGTCTCAAATATTAGGGACTCCCAAATCAATAGGCCAAGCCATTGTTCTTGTAATGGCTTAAAAAGTTGGAATGGGCATAATCTAAATACTCCTAAAAAGTGGGAGAAAACAAAGGAGATGCTAGAGTAATACAGAAAAGGTAGGGTTTAACAAATTAGTATGATTGCTGAGTCATTATATTGATATTTCTTGTGAAGCCTATTTATGTAGCTGAGAAGCTTAGCCTACCTATAGGTATGCCTAAGTGTTACTTCCAGAGGACTTCTTTTATTGCTCAGATGTGGCCTCTCTCTGTCTAAGCCCAACTCTGCAAGTGAAATCATTTCCCCCCTCCCCTCTATGTGGGACATGACATCCAGGGGTGAAAGTCTCTCTAGCAAGTGGGGTATGACTCCCAGGGATGAGCCTGGCCCTGGCAGGGATCAACAATGCTATCCTGACCAAAAAGGGGAAAAGAAGTATAACAAATAAGGTCTAAGTGGCTGAGAGAGTTCAAATAGAGTTGAGAGGCTTCTCTGGAGGCCATTCTTATGCAACTTCAGTTAGACATTGCTACTTGTCATAACTTGCGAAACCAAAACCAAAACCAAAACCATTCCTGCCAACCCAAAAGAACACCTAGGGCATTATATGAGATTCTACTTTGAGATTCTGCAATGGTTCCATGCACTAAGATTACTTTCCAGAGATCTATAACCTCCAGATGGATCCATAGACCAGACCGGTCCTGAACTGCAGAGGGGCCAGCCACTCCAAAGCATTGACTGATTCCATCTCCCTGTCCTATATTGTTGACAAACCCTTCCAACATTAAAAAGTTGGAATGGGCATAATCTAAATACTCCTAAAAAGTGGGAGAAAACAAAGGAGATGCTAGAGTAATATAGAAAAGGTAGGGTTTAACAAATTAGTATGATTGCTGAGTCATTATATGGATATTTCTTTTGGTCTCCAGTGTCGTAGAGCAGCTAGTAGTAAGGACCCAGAATTGTGGAATTGTGGCCCATGTCAAACTCTGAAGTCTGTTCTACAACTAATTGTTGTGGTGTGCTTTGAAATTTGTTTTTTTTTTTTTTTGCATATATGTTATTTTTTACAAAAAAGAAAAAAATTCAATTGTGATGATAAATGCACAGCTATATAATGATATTGTGAACCATTGATTGTACACTTTGGATAATCACACGGTATATGAATATACAATATATATCAATAAAATTGCATTAAAATTAAAAACAAAACAAAACAAAAAAGCAAACAAACAAGAAAGCCTGTGCCCCAGATTAGCTGGCATAGTTCTTTCTATGGGTCTCTAAGACTGTCCTTTTGGTTGTGGGTAAAGTACACCAGCCTGTCTTTCTTATACCCATATTCATCAGCAGTCACCTTCAGATCCCATCCTCGTTGTCAAAATGTGTCCTGGAATCACAGATGTCTCCTCCGTGGAATCCACAGGATGAAGATTTCTGTGCCCTGTCTTGAATACTCTTCCTTTCTTTCAACACCACACTCTACCCAATTAAAAAATGGGCAAAAGACTTGAGTAGACATTTCTCCAAAGAAGATATACAAATGGCCAATACACATGGGGAATGCAAATCAATATCACAATGAGATACATCCACTAGAATGGCTATTATTAAAACAACAACAACCACAGAAAATTACAAGAGTTGGCAAGGGTACAGAGAAATAGGAACCTTCATGTATTCTTGATGGGAATGTAAAATGGTGCAGCCACTGTGGAAAACAGTTTGACAGTGTCTCAAAAAGTTAAACATATCAGTTAAAGCAAAAACAGCAGCTTAAGCAGCTTCATTGGAGAAAACGTGAGAACTTGTCAACTCTTTCAAAAGAAGGTCTCATGGGTGTCTAAATCCAGAGCTTCTTGATATGAATATAGCTGTCAGGATAACACTCTAAGGATTATTCTGGTAGGATAAACTGGAAGTGGAGAAGTACGACAGGAAACACCATCGTTGGGGGAAAAATACTTTTCTCTAGAATTGCTGCCCAAGCTGTTACCAAGAAATGTTAAAAAGCAATTGAGGAATGGAATGGAAAAGATCTTGTTGTTGACACCCATGGCTCTTTGATAACCAACAAAAGCCTGGAAACCACCTATACGGAAATCAGCCAGTATATCCTTTTTTCCTGCCACAGGACCTCACACCTTTGTCATAGTTCTACAGCTGGGCCATTACACAGAGGAACAACAGGAAACCATTTAATTGATAAACGTTGTCTTTGAAAGCTCAACCATGAAGCACATGGTCATCTTATCACTTGCAAAGGAGAGCTGAAGGATAGAAGTCTAAGGGACTTTATAAAAGATGTAGATACAAGCCAAAGAAACATACTCAAGGAGTGTGGTGACTTCAGCTGTGCCGTTAGCAACAGAGCAAAGGACACTAAGAAGGAAAGTCAAGTGCAGGAACTGGTGTAGCTGATAGAGGAAACGGTGCAGAGTAACCATTTCTGATGCCATATACAAGGACACAGAGGAAAGGCTGAAACAGCAGGCAGAGGTCTTGAAGAAAATCTATACCAATCAATTAGAAAATGAAGTTAATGCCTAGAAAAGGACTATGCTCATCAATCAAAGCAAGAAAAGGAAGAAAAATGAAATTGGTAAGGATGAAATATGATGAAAAATTAAGAAGTATAATGACAGAAGACAAGAGTATATTCAGAGATGTTTCAGATGGGATTATGAAGAGGCTCTCAAAAATATGGCCTATATTTTGATAGTTATATAGCTCATTCTTTCTTTTTGATTTACTATGGTTTGTTAATGTGGTGGATTGTATTTTCCAGAGATGGCTACAGTGATATCTTCTATCCCACTTATTCTTTGGACAATGTGATCTTGTCACTCTGCCCATTGACTTGCATGTGGACTAGGAATCGCAAGTTGCCTGTGGAGAGCCCCAAGTGAAGAGGAATGGAAGCCCCTGGCCCAGGGCCTGGCAGAGCTCCCATCTCATAGCCAGCACCAACTTGCCAGCCATGTAAATGAGGCAACATGAAAGCAGATTCTTCAGTTGCCTTAGATGAAGTTGAACCGCCTTAGATGAAAATCCATAGAATAAAGATGAGCCATCTCCACTGAGTCCTGGCCAAATTGTAGATTCATGAGAAAAAAAACTTGTTTTAAAGCAAAAAAAAAGTTTTAAACATAGAATACCATATGATCCAGCAATCTCACTCCTACATATATACTTCAAAGAGTTGAAAGCAGGGGCTCAAACAGATATTTGTACACCAATGTTCATAGCAGCATTATTCACAATAACCAAAAGGTGGAAACAACCCAAGTATCCATCAACAAATGAATGAATAAAAAAGATGTGGCATATGCAGACGTTTGAAGATTATTCCGCCACAAAAAGGAATGAAATTCTGATACATGCTACAACATGGATGAGAATGAAGACATTATGTAGAGTGAAATAAGCTAGAAACAAAGGTACAAATATTGCATGATCTCATTTATATGAAATAACTAGAACATACAAATTCACAGAGACAGAAGGTAGATTGCAGGTTACCAGGGGAGGAGATGTAGGTAGGGGAAGAATAGGGAGTTAATTCTTAATGAGTATAGAATTCCTATTTTGGGAAAATGTAAAAGTCCTAATAATGGATGGTGGTGATGGTAATGCATCATTGTAAATGTAATTAATACTGCTGCATTGCATACATGGAAATAGTTAAAATGGGAAATTTTATGTTGTATATATGTTAGCACAATAAAAATTAAAACAAAAAATGCATTTTATTGCCCAGCCCATAACCTATTCAAAATTCACCCTACTATCCATAGAATAACACCTTCACCTGGAATCATGTCCCTTAATATGGCCTCAATGACCCTTCCAAGTTCCAGCCCTATTTTTCAGGCAACTGTTTCCCCATTCAATCTCCGATTTTCTGCTGAGTCTTTGCTCCTGTTTGCCTCTGCCAGGAGTGCTCATTTCTTCTGCATCATTTCTATATAATCCAAGTTTAGCTCAAAATTTATCTTCTCCACAAAAATGTCCTGAATCAGGGATGAAAATCTTCCTGGCAACATGAGAGATGACTCCCAGGAATGAGTTTTGCCCTGGCACCATAGGATCAACAGTTCCAATCTGACCAAAAGGGAGGAAAGAAGTGTAACTAATGAAGTATCAGTGGCTGAGGGAGTTCAAATAGAGTCAAAAGATTACTCTTGAGGTCATTCTTATGCAAGCTTAAGTTAGACATTGCTACCTATCATATCTTGCCAAACCCAACCAAAACCATTCCAGCCAATCCTAAAGAACACCTAGGGCAATATATAATTTTCTACAAAGGTTCCAGGCACTAGGGTAACCTTCCAGAAACCAACAACCTCCAGATGGGTCCCTGAACCAGATTCCTGAAACCTAGAGGGCCCAGCCTCTCCAGAACATCAGCTAGATCCATCTCTCTACCCCATATGAATGAAAGCCCCTTCCAACATGAAAAATTAGAAGGGCTATAGCCCAAATACCCCTAAAGAGTGGGATAGAAAGATCAAAGGTGATGGTGGAGTTATACAAGAATGTAGGATTTAGTGAATGAATATGATGCTGAATCAGTAAATTGATATTTCTTTTAATCTCCAGTATCTTAGAGCAGCTAGAAGCAAAAATCTAGTTATGGAATTGTAACCCATATCAAACTCTGAAATCTGTTCTACAACTAATTGTTGTGCTGTGCTTTGAAATTTATTGCTTTTTTCATATATATGTTATTTTTCACACATACGTACACACACACAAGTCAATTGTGATGATAAAAAATTATTTATTCCTTCCAGTCTCCTACGTTCTGGAGAAGCTAGAAGGAAAAATCTGAGATAATGGTATGGTAGCCCATCTGTCCTGTAACTACTTGTTGAAGAGTGCTTTGAAAACTATTGCTTTTTTCTTTCTTTGCCTTGTATATATGTTATATTATACAATTTAAAAAGTAAAAAAAAAATGTCCTGAATCCCCCAACTGGAAAGAATCTCTTCCTTTTGCTAATCTGCTGTAGTGCTTTATCTGCACTTCTCTAGTGATGACAGCTTTATACATTTTTCCATAATTAACATATACATACATTTCGTCCTTTTTAGGCTATAAAGCCTCTAAGAGAAGGACCTGCATCTGTTTTTTTTTTCTTCCTGTTTTGATAACTTTAGAAAAATGTCTTGTTCACAGTAAGTCCTGATTTAAATATCTTGATCCAACAAGCTGAATGGATTGATGGATGGATGGAAGGTAGAGTATAGGCATGAGACCTTAGTTGGGCTTTTTCAGCCAGGCAGCCATGACAGGAGAAAGGCTACACCTGTTGGATGAGAGGGTGTCATAATCATAGAAGGTGAAGAATCACTTGAACAAGTGAACCACACTGGGGGTAAATTCTGGCCATGCAAGTTTAGCATTTTTCATGTTTGCCAAGCTGTATCTGTAGGAAGCTTTAAAATATGGGTAACAGAAAACCCAACTCAACCTCAAAGTAATTTCTCATATAAAGAAATTTATTGGCATGAATACTATAGAGCTCAGGATTGGTGCCTGAAGTCTGATGAGACTTTCTAGCTCTCTGCTGTGCCATTCCCAATACTGATTTCATCTTAAACCAGAGTTCCTCTGGTTATTGGATGGTTTCTACTAGTGATTGGACTAATGGCCTCCCTCTCCCCTTCAACTAACTTATGGTTCTTTCTCAAGGCTGAGGAAACATTTTTTCCAGAGGGTCTTAGAAAACCCCTCTTTATGACCCAACGGCCCAAATGGGCCAAGTCCTGCCTGCCCTAGACACATTCACTGACAGTGGTATTGGGATGGCATAACTGGATCAAAGCGTTCAGGGCCTACTCTGGACCAGTGGAAGAAAAGATGGATGATGGAGTACCATTACCACACCTGTTACACAGAGCACTGTTTTATGGAGGCCTCTCCCATTGAGGGCTGGCTTTTGTGACCTTATCATTTTAGACAAGCAGTAAATAATGGAAAATATCTCATTGCCACAGATCTTATAATATTTTTAAGAATCCTTAAATTCTAAGTCCTAAGAATTCTTCAGTGCGTCTTGCGAAAATCAACTGGTTAGTCAATAGGGTTTATTTAGTATGTGCTGTTTAGATAGTGTTATTCTAAGCATTATGCAAAGGTAGAAAAGAAAAGGAGACAATACAGTGATTTTTTTTTAACAATAGAATGAGCATTGAGGGACATAGTTCTGTTTTTGAGGGCAGTGATAATTCTATTTAGTTACTTTAGAGAAGGTAGAATCTACTCGAGTCCCGTCCTCCTTTATTTGTCCTGTTATTCAACTCTCTCTATTCTATCACTATTTTTCTCCTCTCTTATTCTTTGCTTATTTCAGGAAAGCAGTATAGCAAAAAACAAGAGTATGGATCATGAGGTAGTATTCCAGAACAGTAATTCTGGCTTCAAGCCTTGGCTGTGCTTTTCTAGCCAATTACTTCATTTCTCTAATGTTTTTCACTGGTGAATTAAGACTAATAATTGTAACTACACCATCATCTCTTTGATTTCTGCTTTATTTATTGATGCAGCTTAAAAAATATTGGTTGAATAAGTGAATATAAGAATGTAACCACGAAGATCACAGGGTTTTTCTCCTGGAGTCAGGAAAAGGCATTTCTGTATGAGTGTTTATTTGTTCAGAAAAGGTGGACAAATAAACTTGGGTTGGTTTCCAGTGAAGTCTTTGCAGACCCATCATTCTTATGCTCATGGAGGAAACTGAGGCAGCCAGCCTCATCTTCCATTTGAATGCTTTCTATGTATGTTCATTCACTGAACATATTAGTACATTATACCTACCCACTCAGAGACCCCCGGTGATAGGCAATATTACATTGCAAATCAGTATGTCATAGACTGGGAAGAAATACAGTTGTTGTGAATTTTATAGCCATTTCTATAACCCTTTCATTTATTTCCCAGCCCTGATCTCTGATACTAGCTCCATTCCTTTGACCTTGTATTTATTTATACTCAGACCTGCCTCTCTCACCACTCTCTTACTCCTCCTGCTTCTTTTAACTCACATACCTCCTTTGTTCACACAGTAGGCTCCGTCCATCTGCGCTTACCTTAGGTATACCTTTAGTGCTGGGTCAAGTTGAAAAATAGATTTCAGTTTGCATAATTGTCCTATCTTGCAGGTTTATGTAACTAGCAGACTATTTAGTATTTTGTTACATTGGTTCTGGACAGAAGGTACTATATTTCTTGACAGCATCCTAACTGATATTGGAAAAGATAAAGATAGGTGGTTTAATGGAAATATCTCAGAGATTATTGAATGATAACTTCTTATCTGTATCAGTTTTAATTTTGTTTGAGAGCAAGCCTGACCCCATAGAAATTCTTTCTCTTTTTCAATAGCATTCTTTCCCTTCCTCTCATATGCAGGGCTGGTGAGAAACTCTAGCCAAGTTCTGTGACATGCAATGAGAATGATTGCTATAACATGGTCCCATTGTGTCACTTCCCTTTAACAGCACTGGTGTAGCCATATGTACAGGTCACCTAGTTTGTTTGAGGGTGCATCAGCCCTTGAGGACTTGTGCCCATAAATAAGGCAATTAAAATGACGTGGCCCATAATTGGCCTGGGGCCCACATCCTCCTTTTTTTGTTCTCCTCAAGGTGAGAAGGACCATTATTACTTTAATTGATGCCCTCCTTACCAATTTCTCCTCTATATCCAGAGGTGAGAGCTCTCTATATATTATCAGGGAACAAAAAACTAAATTATAAATCCTGTACTTAAAAGCTTTATATCTTCATTCATTTTAATCCTCAAAAAAAAAAACCTCTAGAGTTAATTACTCAAGTGGAGGCATATACATTTACATCAAATTGACCAAGACCACGTAGCCAGTAAGGAGACAGAGCTGGAATTCAAAAGCAGGTCTATCTTGGCACACTGTCCTGTAATGCCTTGTAAAATACGGAATTGATTTTGAACATAAGCCAGTGGAGACAGAGTTTGGTGGAGACTGAGACACACAACATATAGGAATTTCAATTGCTTTCTCTGCCTGACATTATGGCTGCAACTGTTTAGGGCATATTGTTTTAAACCACACTTTGGCCTAAGGCCCCACAGTCTATTACACAGACATTATTTCTCTAGGATGCTATTTTTACAGCTCTTTGCACAGATACCATGCGGAAAGGTCCATTTTATGCAATTTAAAAGACACTTGGATAATTTTCTTTCATAAATTCTGTGACTAAGCATGTAATCAATCTGTGCATGCTCAATAATTAGACCACCTCTAATTACATCGTCTGGGGCCACTGTGCTCATTATCCTAAACCCTGCCCATCTTTTCTCTAATAAACCTATCTGAATTACTGCAGTTCAGGGAGACAGATTTGGGGATGTTAGGCCATCTGCTCTCCTACTACGTGCCTCATAATAACCTCTTTCTCTCTTTGGAAAAAAAAAATTGGATAGGCAAGGTACCCCTTGGAAAGAACCCTGGATGTAGAGGAGAGATCCTCAGTCTCTAATACAAAAGTAGAAATCATGCATGTTTTACCTGATTCTAATAAAGGCTATTCCAAATCATTATTCAAAAATTTTAAACCTTTTGGAAAATAAATGTGTTCAATGGTAAATACAAGGTTTTTCAGGAATTGAGGTCTACAGTGTGCAAGAACCCAGGCCAAGGAATGGAAATACAAAGATAAATAAAAAGCAATGTAGCCTCAGAGTCACACTGCCTACAGAGTGGATTCCGTATTTTAAAAATCATTTAAGTTTAAGGGGTGCATGGGTAGTTCAGTGGTAGAATGCTCGCCTCCATGCAGGAGACCTGGGTTCGATTCCCAGACCATAACCCCACCCAAAAAAAAAAAATCATTTAAGTTTATTACTTCTGATGACAAAAGTAATACCAGCTTGTAAAAGTGAAAATAAATTGGGTGGGCCACGGTGGCTCAGCAGGCAGAGTTCTTGCCAGCCATGCCAGAGACCCGAGTTTGATGCCTGGTGCCTGCCCATACAAAAATAAAAAAGTGAAACTAATTCATACACTTATAAATTCAGAGGAAAGTCTCCAGGAATCCCACTCCTTAGAGTTGACCTATAGAGCCGTGGTTTTCTTACCGGAAGCACCTTTTAAAAAAGATATCATGTTAGCCTAACATGTCAAACAGGAAAAAGCAAAGCGTCATTCTTCACCTTGCCTCTCTCTACAGGGTACCTCAATAATTTAAAACCTATGTTCTATTCTTTTCCTGATGTTAAGATAGTAAATAGTTGCTTTTTTAAAATTGCATTCCTGTATATCTTGGTCAAAGCAATCATATTCTTCAAGGAAAGGGCAGGCCTGGGCAATTTGAGATAATGGGCCTGTATTACAGGAGTACACCAACATGTGGGATTTGTTCCTATCAATTTTACGGTCCCCCTAGGGACTGGATTTTCTGATACAAATTTGGCCTCTTGTTTCTCTTTGTTCATTTATAGAATTTAAGCTTCCCCCAAGAGGTTTTGGTGGGTCACTTTGCCACTGCTCAATCTAGAATACTCCTCTTTGTAGTGTTGGCTTTCTCTGGTCACAAAGTATGCATGAACTTCTAGCCCAATCAGCTATGTCAGGGTGGCTGGGTTTGATTTCTCCTGAAAGTCTAAACCACAAGTAATTGGGCCTGCTTTCCTTGAAAAGGCAGATTTTTAAGAGCTCTTCTAGCAGATCATCTAATATACCTTGATATATTTTCTTTTCATCCTCGCTTTGCTTTTCAGTCTCTTTCCTGAGAGAAATAGGACCCAACTGATGATCCCTAGTTATGCTCTATGGATGGGCACATCTTGCAAAGATGACAAACCAACACTGGCCGTGACTCTTGTGTGAGTATGGCAACAGTGCCTTATGGTGTGAGACCAAATGGTGTTGTTACTCACTATCAGAAATCACATCCAAGTGACTCTGCTATATTGAGAAGAGGTTGCCCAAACTGTTGGCTGTTTCATATAACTCTTTTGGGAATCCTAATCTGAGCTCTCTTCCCCCATCCGTACTCAATCCCATCCCCCAAGCTTCTTCCCCCTTCAGCTATCTGAGATGGTGGCTGCAATGCAGAGAGTTGCTGTGATGGAGGTGGATTGCACATGCAGATGACGTGATTGAAATGAAGCCAGAATGACTTCAGGGAGGAAGAAAACTGCTAGGGCAGGTTCCCTAGACTTCATTCTTTAACCCTTGGTTTAATAGCCACTTTACAAGACAGCTCTTTCCTGAGTCCTCAATCTATTATACACTTTCATGGAACCCTATACCGTTCCCAAACAATGCTCATCAAAATTTGACAGTAAATCAATCTTTCCTGCTTGATATATTTTGTTCTCTTGGCTTCCAGTAAACCACACTATCTGGTTTTCTTTCTATCTTTCTTGTTGCTCTTTCTTATCCTCCTTTGCTGATTTCTCCTTACATCCCCGACCTCTAAGTCCCAGAATTCTATCTTTGGGCTCGTCTCTTCTCTCCATATATACTTCCCTGGCAATCACATCCAGTTTCATGGCTTTAAATGCCATCTCTATGCTCATATCTCTCAAATTTATATCATCTTTGAAGTCAAGAACTATACATCCAATTGCCTATAGGACATTTCTACTAGGTTATCTAAAATAGGCAAATCAGACTCTATTATAAGTCTAAAACAAGTACTGAAATTGCACATTCCCCCCACCCCTCCAAAACTAGCTCTTTCTCTACTTCAGTTAATGGCAATTGCATCTTTCTAATTTCTCAGGCCAAAAATCTTGGTGCTATGCTTGGTTCTTCTCTTTCTCTTACGACCCACTTTTTTTTAAGTGCAATTCAGTTGAGATGTATTCACATACATACAATCCATCCAAAGTATACAGTCAATGGCTCATAGTATCATCACATAGTTGTGCATTCATCACCACAATCAATTTTAGAACATTTTCATTACTTTAAAAAAGAGAAATAAAAATAAAAAAGAAAACTCAAAATATCCTGTATTCCTTATCTCCCCTGATATCAACCCCTAGTACTAATGTGGTACATTTGCTACTGTTGATGAAAGAATATTAAGATATTACTGTGAACTATAGTCCATAGTTTACAACAGTTACATTTTCCCCTCACATACCACTATATTATTGACTCCTTGTAATAGTGTTGTACATTTCTTCTAGTTCATGAAAGAACTTTTTATATTTGTATGGTTAATCACAGTCATTGTCCACCACAAGATTCACTGTGTTATACATTCCTATTTTTTAACCTCCAGCTTTCCTTCTGACTACCCACTTTTAACTTGTCAGCAAATCCTATCAGCTCTACCTTAGAAATATATCCAAGATTCAACCACTTCTTACCACCCTCATATGTTCAAGCCAGCATCATCTTTTGCCTAAATTCTTGCAACAGTTTTCTAACTGGGATCCTTAGCTCTGCCCTTGACTCTCTGCAGTCTATTTTCAGTCAGAATGATCCTATTAATATGTAAGGCAGATTATATTGCTCCTCTGCCTAAAATCCTCCCATGGTTTCCCTTTACATAATGAGTAAAAGCCAATCCTTACTCTGACTCACCAGGCCTTGCATGATCTAGCTCCTTGTTATGTGTTCTCTCTGCTCTAGCCACACTTCTCTTTACACTGACTGTTTGCTCTGCTTGGAATCTTCTCCTCTAGATATTAACAGGTATCTAGCTCCACCACTGCTCTCAGGTCCTTACTCAAAGGTGACATTCTCAGGGAAATCTTCTCTGGCCATCCTTTCTGAAATTTATCACTCCCCCCACCTTTAAAATCCCCCTTCCTTTCTTAATATATTTTTTCTCATCAGGCCTTATAAGCATCTACTGTACCACAAGGCTTACATATTCATCTTGTTTACCTTCTACCTTCCCTGATAGAATGTAAATTCCCTGAAGGAGAGGTTTTAGTCTGTTTTATTGACTATATTATCCCCAGCGCCTAGAAAACTACCTGCCACATACACATTGTTAGCTCTTGATAGAAATTTGTTGAATGAATGACTGGATGAATTGTTGTGATTAATTGATTGATGTCTCTGATTCTCCTCCTAGAATGTGAGCTGTGTAAGACTTGAGACCAAGCCTGTTTTATTCATTCCTGTATCTCTGGAGCTGAGCCCAAAGACCAGCACATAATAGGTGCTAAGTAAGTACTTTTTGGAGAAATAATTGAAAATGCCAATGTTGACAGAAGGAATTTATTGGAGGGAACATGAACATGCAGATGTCTCCAGAGCTATGAGCTTACCTAAGCAGTCCTAAAATTAATCTTAGAGATGAATACTTTTCATGTATACTTAAAGCCTGACATCTCGAAATGACAAACAATAATGTGTGACAGTGGCATTGCATCATGTTTGGAACTTGGGTTCTAAAGTTAACATATATGGCAAAAATTATTTATATAAAAAATTACCATTAAAAATGTCTTAAGTCACCCATACAAAACAGATTACATGGTTTTATGTATTATGTGCCATCTTTTAATAAGTCCACATAACTGGTGTTTCCTCCAGAGTTGGAACAGATGGCAATGGCTGTTTCTTTAGTTGAGCACCAGATGAAGTAGTTGGCTTGGATTTAAGCACCATATTGTGGGAGGAAAATAGCATATCAATGTATATATTCATCTGTATTATTTTATTTTACTAAGCTTATAGTTGAAGTCAAATAACTTAAATGCTTGCATACTGTAATTCCATTGTACTGTTTGTTCCTCAGTATTGCCAGATCCTTTTCATCATTTGTCATGGAGGCAGGTGCAGGGGAGATGGAAAATAAGCCTATTGGGCCACTGCGATGGTTGGCGTAATGAACTAGGAGAATGTCAGCCATAATAATTTTCCAAATTAAAAAAAAAACACCTGTTATCTAAATTGTATACAAACTCTCAACTTCTACAAATAATAATGAACAGCATGTATAGTGTGCCTGCTATATACTGGGTAGTAAATGCCTTATGTATATTGTCTCATTGAACTCCATTATACCAACTCTTTGAAGAAGACATTATAATCTCTGTGACCCTGCTGTAATTCTTCAGAACAGCCAGGCAGGCATTCAGGCTGGCCTACTGCCTGCAAGAATACACTAAATTGTAGCGTATTATAGAGACACCCTGACTCCAGGGCATGGAGCAACCATTCTTGTTTTCTTCACTTGGGTTGTCTTTCAGTCCACAGGAAGTCTTCCTAGAAGGGGTGCTTGGAAATATTTTCCTCTAATCTACAGAAGTATTTATCTATATAAAAAAAGAGTAAATCAACTTGCCCCAGGATTTCTGCATTATGGTCCTTCACTTTATTGGTAGATCTGGAAAAATTAAAAATTCCATTTTGGTGGGAATTTGTGAGTTACTTACAAGCCAAATCATCTCAGGATGCTTCTCTTTTGAACATGTTCTCTATTTAGTTTCCTATTTTCTTCAATGGATTAATTAATTGTTTCAGTCAATTTTCAATGAAAGCACTATCAATAACACCATTTCTTTTATACCAGCAACATTGGAATAGTCCATCTTGTTCATTTTTTACACCACCTCAGATGTTTTTTCATCTGGTTTTTTTTACAGTTTCTTTTACATCTCCCCAAATCGTATTTAAATAGTGATCATAAGCCTAGTCCATGTTGTCAACTTGTCTAAACCATTTTTTACCATTTTACCTTTCTTTCTTTTCTATCTCCTCTTCCCCAGGAAGCTGGATTTACTCTGCTACTGGCCGTTATGTTCAAATTGAGAGCAAACACTTTACTTGGCCATGCTGGTGACAATGGTGAGGCAAGGGCAAGAAGGAGGTAGGGATGCAGAGACAGCACATCTCCCCCTTACAGGGGTTCTTGGGGGCTTTGAGGAGCTTTCCCCATGCTACCAACTAGTAAGTAGCAGAGTTGGAAACTGAGCCAGGGTCAGTAAAGCTCCAAAACGCATGCTGTTTCCATTAACCAGTACCACAGAGCTTCCCCAAAGCAATAGAATCTCATTAAGTGCAGGAACTAGGGAACATTAATGAGCAGACTTTGTGGGAATAAATAGATCCATGCATGATTCACTAAACGGGTCTGGTAGCGTGACCTTGGAAAGACGGACCAGACTCAGGGAAGGACTTTCCTGAAATCGTCAGCATTATGAATGGCAAATGATTACTCTGTGCAGGGGATCATGTTAGATTTTTTTTTTTAATACTAGATATTTTGAATGAGACACAGAGCATCCTATAGGACTGCAGTAGAGAATTACACTCTGATAAAAGAAAGAGTCTGACAGTCTAGTGAAGGGGAAAATTATGCATGATAAAAGTCAGGGTACTTCTGCATGATTTTTTCTGTAAGCCTACAATTTCTGTGATGATGATAAAAAATAACAATAATAATAAAAAGTTAGGGTACTTCCTGAAAACAGAGAGCATTCTCAAGCTGGACAATTAAGGAAAGTTTAAGGGACTAATCTATTTTAAAAGGTGTGGGCAATGTTTAGGGAACTGGAAAAGGATAAAGCAATACTATGGGACTAGCAACAGTGGGGTTCTCTTATCCAGCCCACACAACTGCAGGAGCAAAGAGAAGGAGCAGAGTGTAACTTCATGGGGAAGGGTGTACATTCCCTGCCCCCAGCAGCAGTGATTTTAGAAGGAAGGTCCCATTGTGACCATCAGGGAGGGAGCAGAGTTAATAAGTGCATCAGTCTCACTCTCTCCACTCTTTAACCTCCTGGTGATGCTTCTCATTAGCTAAATCCAACTGGAAGCTAGAGACAAAGCACCAATTCCATCTATAAAGACCAGGGATAGAAAGTAGTGAAAAATGGCTCTGAAAGGCAAAGAAAAGATACTTGGCACATATACGGACATAATTTTTATAAATTGACACACTGTTTACATGTACTGTGGAGGTTGCTAATTATAAGTATATTACTATCAATTATTTTGTGAAATAATAATCTTTTTATGCACCATCATTTCATAGTACCACTTTTATATATCCTGATATTCTTTTATTAGGTTAGTTTCAAATAAGAATGGCACAAATTAAACACTGAAAGAAACTGGCTCTGTGGCTCACTCAAAGCGAGAGACAAGGTTAAGCTCTCTGAACGAGCGTATTTCAATTGTATTGCATAAGCAATGTTTTTCAGTCATTTCTTTTTCTACCCAGTAATTTTATTCCACTCGTGGATTTTTTCCATGCCCCTTGTCATCATTTCTTATAACTCCTACCTTCCTTTTGGTCTCTCTTTCTTTCCTCGAGTTAGAAGGGCCGATTGGCTCGCGCCTCCATCAACAGACGCTTGGAAATAATGCACAATGGCTGTTTACCAAGGATTTTTCTCTTTTCCTCTCTCCAGAGAGAAAAACAAAAGGGTAAAGATGGCTTAAGGGATTGGATCCGAATGTTCTTTTAGTGGAATTTGCAGCTGTTTCTGGATTGCAGAAGTCCCTGGAAGGAAACAGTGTACTCAGGGCTGAAGGAAATGGTTTGGCTCCAAACTGTCCCAAGTAATCTGGGGAGGAGTTTTTTTTTTTCACTGTTAGAGAGATTTCTACCCAACAAAGATTTTGTATCTCTTCAGAGAATGTGCATCTGAGAGAGGCATGGGAAATTCACAAAGGTATGATGGGGGCAAAGATAACATGCTCACAAAAGGCAAAGGCAGAAAAATGACTGGCTAACACACAGACCATTCTCTGGGTTCTATCCTAGACATGTACTTCATCAAGGGTTTACCATTTGTTTCTAAGAGTCTGAGGGCTGGGGTGAACCAGTGAGATTTCTACTTTCGCCCAGCAAGCAAAATAAAGATGGAGTCTGTCTAGGCAGGGGAATCCAGTTAATGAATGAGTAAAACAGTCTAGTGGATGTTTTTCAAAAGATATTCATGTAAGAGGCTCATTTTGGCTTCTCAGGAAGTGTGGAAGGCTGGATTCATGCTCTTGAGTATTGCTGGTTCTATACCTATATGAGCTATGCAAATGTGTACACACCTTTGCACTCATATGTATGTATTCGTAGTATTATTTGAAGAAACCTCAGGAACTGTATGCATTCCTCCCTGGGTACTATTCCTTGCCATATACTAATATTGCCACTACTAATCTTTCCTGTAATCTCTATGGAAGGAGCCGGTGGAACATTTAGCTGTTGGGTAGCAATCAGGTGAACCGGGCAGCTGTGGTCACCTATCCAAAATTCATTCTAGCTTCTCTTCGTCGATATTTCAGTTCTCCCTTATTGATTCATTAGAAAATTAGATTTGATGAAATATTTGAGTACAGTCCTCTCATTTCTCCAATGAAGAAACTGAAGTTCAAAAAAGTAAAATGACATGCAACCACAGAGCCAGTCAGGGTTAGAGTTGCAAATTCCTAGACTCTTTCTCTACCCATTGATATGCACTGGTCTGCCTGTGATAAATCATGACAACAATAGGTGTCTACCACTGGCAAAAGAGGATAGAAAAATATTATCCCTATCTTCTGATATATATATATATATACTAGACTTTTAATAGTTTGAAACAAGACTTTGGTATGCTTAAACTGTGACCCTAGGTGTTAATGATTTTTACATAGGCTTACACCTTATGTATTAACACAGGTGACTCCCTGGGAACTTCTTGGTAAGGTCAAGGACAATTTCACCTACTCTTAGTGACTTCTGTTATGATAATCTAAAGTTCTGGTCGTGCTCTTAGAGTTCCCTGAGGTTAACAAAGTTGTGAATGGTAGCATTACTTCACCAGGAGGAGCCTCTTTGCTTCCCTGTCTTCACAGTTACAAAACTCAGTGGTTCCCATCTTCCTAGTTGGAAGGATCTCAGCCTGCCTGCCCCATTTGCCTTCAGCTTCTCCTAAGACCCAACATGGTGCTGCCCTTCCTAGGTAGCAGGTTGGGGGGGGGGCAGGGAGGGGAGTCTACTAATATTTCCTCACCTTACTCTTCTGGTCCTTACTCAGGGCTTTCAGCTGACAGTCTGCAAGATGCCATCTGGCAGAGAGGAGTCTAGCCTTTTGCCTTCTCTCTCTCTGGATGCCAGTAGAGCCCAAATCTTGTATTCCATGGAGTGGCTGCTCCATGCAAGAGAGGGGATCGGTAGTTGGATCTGAATTGGGAGAATAAGGCTGCAGGTATCACCCTTCACAACACTGTCATCTGGCTTTGGTGAATTAAGGGTAAAAACGTACTCATATATTCTATTTTTAAGTGTAAGACTTTGGGCCAAAGGGATGTGCATTACTTGAAATAAATAACTTCTTAAAGAAGATTGGAATTTGTTTGCCTGCATGGCAGTTTTGGAAATTGAGAAGTAAAGAAGAATTTTGGTGAAGGGGAGCCAAAAAGGAAGGGAAAAGGAGGAAAGAATTCTCTGATCTCTATCTAACTCAGACTGAATCTCTCTGGTTAAGAGGAAAAGGGCAAAAAGCTGACCCAAGTGTTTATAGGGGAGACTGAGATTCTGGCAATAAACAGAGTTTCTTCAGGCAGGGCGGCATTGTAATTTTCATGGGCCCTGGGCACTCTTTCCTTCTAGGGTTCCTTTCTCCATAAAAAATATTGAATATTTTATTTCACTATTTATGTTGGTTTAAAGATAAATCCATTATTATATATTTCATATATCAAAGTATTTTCTTTGACCTTTTTCTTCTGATAAAAAAATTAAAATATTTTCATGAACTGCTAGAAGTATTGTGGACCTCTTATACGTAATGGTTCAGGGCTCTGGGAACAAAGTGTGGCATAGAGTCAGGAAGGAGGCCTTTCTTCTAACTTCTGCATGAAATTAAGGTCTTTTCTGAAACCCTCAAAACAAAAGGCTTTGGGAAGATCCAGATATAGCCCTCAAGGTATGGACTTTAGTATCTTCATGATAGGTGGTTGTGCCGGTTTGAAAATATTATGTCTCCCAGAAAAGCCATGCTTTAAGCCTAATCCAATCTTTTGGGGGCAGCCATTTCTCTTAATCCTGAATCAACACTGTAGTGTGGAACTGTTGATTACATTATCTCTATGGAGATGTGGCATGCCCAATTGTGGTGTGATCTTTTGATTAGGTGGAGATGTCGCTCCACCCATTCCAGGTGGATCTTGATTAGTTTACCGGAACACTTTAAAAGAGGTAACATTTTGGAGAAATGACAGAGACAACAGAAACTTCTGAGCAGAACTGACACAGATGCCAACAGTTGGAGAAGGAGACACCAGATGTTTGGCGGTGCTTGGAGCCCAGCAGACATCACCCTGAGACATTAAGCAAGCCAGAACCTGGAGAGAGCCAAGGGAAACCAAGAGATGAAAGTCAACTCTGGAGAAACAAAATGAGGAATTCCCACAGGAACAGAGGCTGAAAGCAACAGAGCCCAGGAGTAAGGGTTCTAGCAGATGCCAGCCATGTGACTACACAGCTGACAGAGGTGTTCCTGACCCATCGACCTTCCTTGAATTAAGGTATCTTTCCCTGGATGCCTTAGTTTGAACAATCTTATAGGCTTAGAACTGTAAACTTCTAACTTATTAAATTCCCCCTTTTAAAAGCCATTCCAGTTCTGGTATATCACATTCCAGCAGCTTGCAAACTAACACAGTGGTAGTATAAATAAAGGTTCTTTAAAAGTTCTGAGATGAATATATTGAGTAAGGAGGAGCTAAAGCAAGAGTAGCCAACCAGAGTTGATAACTCATGATGACTGTGGTAACAGACTTGAGATTTTTACATTGTGAGATATTAATCAAGGTACTTTCCTCCTACAAATCCATATAACCTTTACCCTTCCTTGACTTTAACTAGCATTCATTGTTATAGAGGACAAACAATAGAAAAATAAAGAGACTCAAAAGCCAATACATTTTCTCCCATCATAGTTATTAAGGTGTAATTTATATACAGTAAAACTTATCCCACTTAATATACAGTTCTGTGGCTCTTGACACAAGTATATAGGCATGTAACACCACACAATCAAACTTCCTTCACCCTCCCCCCCAAAATTCCCTAGTATCTCTTCGAAGTCAGCCCTTTCCCCCACCCCAGTTTCATGCAACAGCTGAACTGTTTTCTACCCCTATAGTTTTGCCTTTGTCATATAAATGGGGTCATATTGTATGCAGTTTTTTGAACCTAACTTCTTTCACTTAGCATAATGCATTTGAGATCCAGCCATGTTGTGTTATCACTAGCTTGTTCCTTTTTATTTTCAAGGAGTTTTGCATTGCATGGATATACCACATTTGTCTATCCATTTAGTTGTTGAGAGACATTCGGGTTGTTTCCCATATTTGGTGATTATGATTAAAGCCACTATAAACATTTATATTCAGATTTTGGTATGAATATAGTTTTCATTTCACTTTGATAAAAACCTAGGAGTGGGATCTCATGGTTATAATATGGTAAGTATATGTTTAACTTTTTAAGAAACTGCCGAAACTGTTTTCCAAAGCGGTTGTATTATTTTGTATTCCCACCAGCAATGTCTGAGAGTTCCATTTGTTTCATATTCTTGTCAGAACTTAATATTCTCAGTTATTTTATTTAAATCAATCTAGTCCATATGTAGGGGTATCTCATTATAGTTTTAATTTGCATTTCCTTAATGATTAATGATGTTGAACAGCTCGTGCTTTTTCACTCATATATCTTTTTTGGTGAAGTTTCTGTTCAGATTTCTTGCCCTTTTTTTAAAAAAATATTTTTTAAATAACGAACAAACACAACCATTCTTGACATGGTTACAATCAATTTGCCTTTTTTGGGGGTGGGGGGTAAGACAACACTCTTGATTTGTAAGAGTTTGGGATTTTGATGATCAAAAGCCTGAGTACTATTCCAGCACTGATCGGATAGTGCTCGTAGGAGCATCCTTCTCCTTCTGCCAGAGACAGCCATATTTTTTGTTTTACCATCACTCCATAACAGCCAAGAAAATCTTTAGGGGCAAATTATTGTAAAATGAATAAATATTTTTTCCAAATGACAGAGAATCTGACAGCAAATCTATCATGAAGACCCGGCCACCCCATCACATCCCAGAGTTGTAGAAGGAGGGTAGGTTTTGCAATTAGACAGATCTGTTTTGAAACCTGTTGTTACTCATCATGAGTTATGTGGTTCTGGAACTTTACTTCACCTCTTCAAGCCTTTATTTTCCTTATCCGTATAGTGGGTATAATGATCTCTACCACTTATGGTGAGAATAAGAGATTTATGCACAAAATGCATTTCAAACAGTGTGGTACTAGTAGGCACCCAGTAAATGATCATTATTACCTATGAATATGTGGTAGCTTATATTGTAAACATGGTACAGTACCATGTGTAAAAAGAACTTAAACATTTTGATGATGGGTTTACTCTGCTTTATTCACATAAAACCTATTTTTATTAAGGTTGCTAGATCCATGTGGAATTGGTACCAGCTTCACTTTGCAAAGTGAGAGACTACTAGCAGAACTTTTAGTTATGGGAGAAAGAGAATTAATGGAATGAGGCTAATTTTATTAATGATATCATTCTATAACATAATACATAATAATCATTGTGATACTGAGATATATTAAATTTTTAATTCGTAGACTTCAAAAAGGGTAGAAACATATCCTTTCTAATGACTTTCCTTACCAATGGCCTTCTATTTTTTTTAATTAGAGAGGCTGTAGGTTTACAGAACAATCATGCATAAAATATAGAGCTCCCATATGTCACCCTATTATTAACACCTTGCATTGATGTGGTACATTTGTTACAATTTATGAAAGCATATTATTATAATTGCGCTATTAACTATAGTCCATAGTTTAACTTAGGAGTCACCATTTGTATTGCGCAGTTCTATTGATAATATTTTTAAAATTATTCTAGAAACAAATTGTGGTAGTTTGGAGCTATTGTGTATCCAAAAAAGGCCATGTTCTTTTAATCCATTCCTGTAGGTGCAGACATATTGTGGGCAGGAACTTTTGGTTAGGGTTGTTTCAATTGTGACGTGACCCACCCAATTCAAGGTGTCTTAATCTTTTCACTTGAGCACTTTATGAGAGAGAGCTTAGAGAGAAACACTCAGAGAAAGCAGAGAGAGGAAAGCCCCTGAGAAGCAGAAAAGGACCAACAGAAACCGAAAAAACCACTGAAGCCAGACCCTGAAAGCAACAAAACCTAGGAGAGAAGGACCAGCAGACACTGGCCATGTGCCTTCCAATGTGACAGAGGTGTCCCAGATGCCAGCAGCTTTTCTTCAAAGGACGGATCTACTTGTTGATGCTTTGATTTGGTACTTTTCATGGCCTTAGAATTGTAGCTTATCAGTTGTTGCCTATATAGCTGTCCTTGTGCTGGTACCATGTTGGCTTAGTTACTGTGGTTGTAATAAGTTTGAAGGTTTGGAAACATGAGTCCCCAAGCTTAATTCTTTTTCAAGATGGCTTTGGCTATTCGAGGCACTTTACCCTTCCAATAAATATGATGATTGACTTTTCCATTTCTGCAAAGAAAATCATTGAAATTTTTACTGGGATTGCATTGAATCAGTAAATTACTTTGGGTAGAACTGACATCTTGACAATATCTAGTCTTCCAATCCATGAACATAGAATGTCCTGGCATTTATTTAGGTCTTCTTAATTTCTTTTAGCAATGTTTTGTAGTCTTCCATGTACAACTCCTTTACATCCTTTATTAAATTTATTAGACATTCGATTCTTTTAGTTGATGCTGTAAATGGAATTTTCTTCTTGATTTATTCTTCTGATTGTTTTGATTGATTGATTGACTGATTGATTCTTCTGAGCAGCAGAAACACTACTGATTTAGGGGTGCTCACCTTGTACCCTGCCAATTTACTTAATTTGTTATTAGTTCTAGCAGCTTTGTTGTAGATTTTTCAGGATTTTCTGAATATAGGATCATGTCATCTGCAAATAGGGAAAATTTTATTTTTCCTTTCTGATTTGGATGCCTTTTGTTTTTTTTGTCTTGCCTAATTGCACTAGCTAGATCTTCCAGTACAGTGTTGAGTAACAGTGGTGACACTGGCCATCCTTGTCTTGTTCTGACATTAAAGGGAAATTTTTCAGTCTTTCACTACTAAGTATGATGTTAACTATGGATTTTAATATACGCCCTTTATCATATTGAGGAAGTTTCCTTCTATCCTATCTTTTGAAGTACTTTTATTAAGGAAGGATGCTGGATTTTGTCAAATGTCTTTTCTATGTCAATCAAGATTATTGTGTGGCTTTTTCTCCCTTTCAGTCTGTTAATGTTGTGGATTACATTAATTGATTTTCTTATGTTGAAACAACCTTGCATACCAGAGATAAATCCCACATCATCATAGTGTGTATTTCTTTGAATGTGCTGTTGGATTCAGTTTGCTAGCAGTTTGTTGAGGATTTTTGCATCTGTATTCATAGGAGCTATAGGTCTGTAATTTTCTTTTCTTGTGGTATCTTTATCTGGCTTTGGTATGAGGGTAATATTGGCCTCATAGAATGAGTTAGGGAGTTTTCCCTCCTCTTCAATTTTTTGAAAGCTTACAATTAGAATTGGTGTTAATTCTTCTTGGAATAGTTGGTAAAATTCCCCCAAAGAAGCCATCTGGTCTTAGGCTTTTCTTTGCTGGGAGGTATTTGATTACTGATTCAGTCTCTTTACTAGTATTGGTTTGTTGAGGTCTTCTATTTCTTCTTGAGTCAGTGTAGGTAGTTTTGTGTTTCTAGGAATTTGTCTATTTCATTTAGATTATCTAATTTGCTGGTATATAGTTGTTCATAATATCTTCTTGCAGTTCTTTTTATTACAGTGGGGGACAATAGTAATGTCCCCTTTTCATTTCTCATTATAGTTATTTGTGTCTTCTCTCTTTTTTTTCTTTGTCAGCCTAGATAAAGTTTTGTCAATTACATTGATCTTATCAAAGAACCAACTCTTGGTTTTGTGGAGTCTCTGTATTGTATTTTTATTCTCTATTTTAGTTATTTCTGCTCTAATCTGTATTTCCTTCATTCTGCTGCTTTGGGTTTAGTTTGCTCTTGTTTTTCAGGTTCTTTCAGTTTTGAGGTTAGGTCTCTGTGGTGATTTGAAACTGTATTTATCCCGGAAAAACATGGTCTTAAATCGAATCTATTTCTGTGGGTGTAAAGTAAGCAGGACTTTCAGTGAGGCTACTTCAGTTAAGATATGAATCATCCCATTCAACATGGGCCTTAATCCTATTACTAGAGTCCTTTATAAATGGAATGAATACAGAGGGAGAGAAAGAAAGCCATGGAGGAAGAAGCTGAAATCAACGAAACCTGGAAGAGAAGAGAGAGACCAGCAGGACCCATTTATGTGCCTTGTCATGTGGCAGAGGAACCAAGAATCATTGGCCACCAGTCTTTGGAAAAAAAGCATTGCCTTGATGATGTCTTGATTTGTACATTTTCCCATCCTCAAAACCATGAGCAAATAAATTCCCATTGTTTAAGGCAAATCATTTTCAAGGCAGCTTAGAAAACTGACAGTCTCTGATTTGAAATCTTGATTATTTTTTTAATGTAAACATTTGGAGCTATAACTTCCCCACTCAGCAATGTCTGAATAAGCTTTGTTGTATTGCATTTTCATTTTCCTCAAGATTATGACCTAATTTTCCTTGTGATTTCTTCTTTAATCTATTGATTGTTTAAGAGTACGTTGTTTAATGCCCACGTTTTCCATTTCTCCCTATTATTCATTTCTACCTTTGTTCCATTGTGCTCAGAAGGGTTACAGTGTATGATTTAAATATTTTAAAATTTATTGAGACTTGTTTTGTGACCTAAGATATGGTTTCTCCTGCAGAGTGGTTCAGGTGCACTTAAGAATGTGTATTCTTTTGTTGTTGGGTGAAGTGTTCTATATATGTTTGTTAGGTCTAGTTTTATTTAGTGTCTTTCGAGTCTTGTATTTTCTTATTGATCTTCTGTCTAGATGTTCTATCTGTTATTGAAAGTGGTATTTCCTACTCTTAATGTAAAACTGTCTATTTCTCCCTTCCAATTTGTCAGTATTTGCTTCATATATTTTGGGGCTCTGCTGTTTGGTACGTATGCATTTATAATTATTTTGTCTTCTGATTGAAGTGACCCCTTATTAGTATATAGTGACTTTCTTTGTCCCTCATAACAGTTTTTGACATAAAGTCTATTTTATCTGATATTTATGTGACTACCCAGTTCTTTCTTGATAACTACTTGCATGGTTCATTTTTGCCCCCCACTTTCAACTTACTTAAGTCTTTGGATTTAATGTGACTTTCATGTAGTCAGCATATAGCTGGGTCATTCTTTTTTTATCCATTCTGCCAATCTCTTTCTTTTGACTGGAGAGTTCAATCCATGGAT
The DNA here is from genome assembly GCA_004026745.1 of Myrmecophaga tridactyla. NCBI lineage: Eukaryota > Metazoa > Chordata > Mammalia > Pilosa > Myrmecophagidae > Myrmecophaga > Myrmecophaga tridactyla. The sequence continues at coordinate 60,920 of PVIY010005453.1, forward strand.
ATTTAAAGCTTCTACTGGTAATGCAGGAGTTTTTCTGCTAATTTGCTATTTAGTCTTTGGAAGTCTTATATCTTTTTTGCCCCTCAATTCTTCTGTTAATGCCTACCTTCATATTTATTTGTTTGTTTGTATTGTACCCTAGTGGGTTCCTCCTCATTTCTATCTGGATATATTTTTCATACGCTTTCCTTGTGGTTATCATGGGGTTAAAATTTAATATTGTTTAATAAATAACAATCATATTTGATGCCAACTTGACCTCAGTAGTGCACACATGCACTGTTTCTATATCATTCCATCCCTCCTCCTTCATTTGTACTTGTTAAAATTCGATCTTGTACATTATATGTCAAAAAAACACAGATTTAGCATTGTTTTTCTACATTCACATTTTAGCACCTGGAGGAAGTAAGAAGTGGAGCTTTATACCAAAAAATACACTGCTACAGTACTGGCGTTTGTAATTACCCAAATGGTTACCTTGACTGGAGGTCTTTACTTCTTTGTGCCACTTTGAACCACTGTCTAGTGTCCTTCCCTTTTAGACTAAAGAACTCCCTTTATCATTGCTTGTAGGTTAGGTCTATATATGTCTGTTAGGTCTAGTCTTTTTTAAGAGTATCATTTAAGTTATATATTTTCTTATTCATCTTATTGATGAACTCCCTCAGCTTTTGTTATCTGTGTATATCTTAATCTCTCCCTCATTTTAAAACCTTTTTATTGTATAATATAACATATATACAAAGCAAAGAAAGAAAAAAGCATTAATTTTCAAAGCACTCTTCAACACGTAGTTACAGGACAGATCCCAGTGTTTGTCATGGGCTACCATTCTATCTCATATTTTCCCATCTAGCTGCTCCAGAACATTGGCGGCTAGAAGGAAAATACATTTTTTACTATCACAATTGACTTTTTTTTCTGAAAAATAATATAAAACAGAAGAACAATAAATTTCAAAGCACATCGCAACAATTACTTGTAGAATAGATTTCAGAGTTTGGTATGGGTTACAATTCCATAATTTAGGTTTTTACTTCTAGCTGCTCTAAGATACTGCAGGCTAAAAGAAATTTCAATATAATGATTCAGCAATCATACTCATTTGTTAAACCCCACCTTCTCTAACTCTATCATCACCTTTGATCTTTCTCCCACTCTTTAGGGGTATTTGGGTTATGCCCGTTCTAACTTTTTCATGTTGGAAGGGGCTGTTGGTAATATGGGATAGTTGGATGGAACTAGTTGCTGTTTCTCCCTCATTTTTGAAAGAAAGTTTCATCAAGTATAAAATTCTTGGTTGGCAATCATTTTCTCTCAGCACTTTATGTATTTCAAGCCATTGCCTTCTTGCCTCCATGGTTTTCGATGAAAAATCAACACTAAATCTAATTGGGCCTTCCTTATACATAACATATTGCTTTTCTCTTGCAGCTTCAGAACCCTCTCCTTGTCCTGTGCAATCAAAGTTTGATCAGTGTGATGGTTAAGTTCTAGTGTCAACTTGGCCAAATGATTATGCCTTGTCTGATCGGGCAAGCACCGGCCTGCCAGTTACTGCAAGGATATCTTGTGGCTGGTTGATTAAATCATCAGTCAGCATATTGCATTTGTGGCTGATTACATCTGCGATCAATTAAGGCATGCCTCCCACAACAAGATAATCCAATCATTTGTAGGCTTTTAAGGAAGAAAAGACTCTTGCACTGCTTCTTCAGCCAGTGAGCCTCTCTTTGGAGTTCATCCAGAAACTTCATCAAAGCTGCCAGCTTCACAGCCTGCCCTACGGATTCTGGGCTCCTCCATTCCCAGAGTTGTATGTGACCTCTTTATAAATTTCATTTTTACAGATCTCTCCTGTTGGTTCTGTTTTTCTGACTAACACAACTTGGTACCAGGAGTGGTTCTTGAGAAAAAGAATCTTAAAAATGGGTTTTTACAATTAGTTTTCTACTTTGACTAGACTCAGAGGCACTAATGAATCTGTTTCCAACAACCAAGATGGCACTGACAGTCCATAGGGTAGGTTGGCAAAAGAGATACTCAAAATATCACGATTAGATTGTGCTAATGTACTAGCATTTGTAACTGTATGCTTATATGAGGCAAGGCTCTGGGTGAGAATGTTTTTGACACCTTTTCGGAGTTTTATGGAATTAAGAGGTATAATGATGTTGGCTGGCTGTTGTTAGATATGCTGGAAACAGTGATGAGGGATATGGATGAGCTGAAGGCATCAAAATTGAAACTTCAGCACTGTATGAACAATGTAAAAGTTTCCATGCGTGCCTGAAAGAAATTCTTATTTCCTGTGGTCACAGACTTGAGATCTCTAAAAAACCAGACACAAAGCCGCATTGTGTGAGCAGCAGATTTACAACCTAAACTAAAATCTCCACTTTGCAGGGTGTCTGCTGTTAATGTAAGGGCTTTGAACGGAAAAGAATGGGATCCTGAAAGGTAGCATGGTGACATATGGCTTGATAATGATGGCAATAGTGAGACAGGATCTGTGGAATCTGCTGAGCCTTTGCTAGATATATCTGTAATAACTGCCCTGAGAAAACAGCTTCCGGGCCTCCAGACTCCTCAGAGGAGCCTGCTATCCAATCTCCACCTAAAGAAATTAACCCATCACTGCCTGCTAACACTGTAACTACCTTCCCTGGGGAAACAGCCCCACTTCTCTGTCTGGAGTGACTAATCCTGTTTCACCAGATGAAACTGAAACAGAATGCCCTGAGGTAATTAGCTTGAAAGACACTTCTACTTCTTTTTGTAACCCACCCCCTCCACTTCTCTTTTCTTTAAGACCTATAACTAGGCTAAAGTCCCAACAATCCCAAAAAATGTGAGGTACAAAATGTAACCCATAAGGAGGCATGCTATACTCTAAAAGAACTGCATGAATTTTCCAATCTATATAGACAGAAATCAGGGGAATGTGGTGGGAATGGATATTAAAGGTGGGGGATAATGGTGGAAGGAATATAAAATTGGATCAAGCTGAATTTATTGATATGGGCCCACAAAGCAAAGATTCTGCATTCAATGTTGTAGCTTGAGGGGTTAGAAAAGGCATTAACAGTTGGTTTGGGGGGTTGGCTGAAACATGGATCCAAAGGTGGCCAACTTTACCTTAGGTTGAAATGCCAGAACTGCCCTGGTATAATGTAGATGAGGAGATCCAGGGGCGTATAGAGATGGGGATTTTAGAGTGGATTTATCATGGAAAACCTGCTCATACTCCCCAGGAGTGTCCAGAGGACATCCACTCCAAGACCTGAGGTGGCTCCACTCTTCCACTGCAACGAGGTGGAAGGCCCATCCTCTGCCTTCAGGGCAAATTCACTCTCTCCATGTGATTGGGTAAGTCCACTCTCCTGGTCCTAGGCTTCTTGACTTCAGACCTCAGCCTTCATGGTTCTGCCTCTGAAGATATTTTACCTTCACTTTTAACCTTTTCTGAACCCCCTAGTCGAGACTGGCAGTGGTTCTGATCATACAGGTCCCACAGCATTCTTGTTGGCTTTCTATGCAGTAAACAAGGATCATGCCCATCAGACAGAAGGAGTTTCCACAAATCCTTCCTGGATAACTCCCTCTCCAATCCTGGCTTTCTCTGAAATGGCTGACTGGTTCCACATTTGGCCAAATCCTCACATGGGGCACCATTCTCTGGGGTCTCCCTTCCTGGAAGCCCAGAATTTTCCAGAACATCCATTTCTGGTTTCTTTGTATCCAAGAGTTCAGTTCTCAGCTTATTTCTTTCCTGTCATATTTTGCTATATGCTGCAAGGAAAAAACAGACTGCAATTTCCACATTTATTTTGGAAATCTCTTCTGCTAAATATCCAAGTTCATCGCTTTTAAAATCTGCCTTCCATCTAAAGTCAGCAGTCAATTTTGATAAATTCTCTGCAACTTTAAAACAAGGGTCACCTTCCTTCCTGTTTGCAGTAACACATGCCTCATTCCTGTCTAGAACCTTGTCAGAGGTATCTTAAGAGTTCACATTTCTACCAACAAGTCTCTTCAAAGCATTAGGCCTTCTTTATAAGCTCTTCACAACTCTTCTAGAATCTTCCCCTTATCCATTTAAAAAGCAGTTCCAACATGTTCAGTATTTGCAAAACGCAGCAGCACCCCACTTCTCCAATACCAAAATCTGTTCTAGTTTGGAAGCTGTCAGAAGGCAATATACCAGAATCAGAATAGCTTTTAAATGGAATTTATTAAGTTGCAAGTTTACCATTCTAAAGCTGTGAAAATATCCCAATTAAAGCAAGTCTAAAAAAATGTCCAAGTTAAGGCACCAATAAGAGGTTACCTTCACTCAAGAAAGGCCGAGAAAGTTCAGGGTTTCTCTCTCAACTGGAAAGGCATTTGATGAACATGGTGACATTATTAGCTTTCTCTCTAGGCTTCTTGTTTCATGAAGTTCCTTGGCAGCATTTTCCTTCATCTCCAAAGGTCTCTGGCTGCATGGGCTGTCATGGTTCTCGTGGCTTGCTCCAAATATTTCCATTTTTAAAAGGATTCCAGTAAACTAATTAAGACCTACCTGGATGGGTGGAGTGATATCTTCCTCTAATCAAAGGCTAATACCCACAATTTGGTGTGTCACATCTCCGTAGATAATCTAATCAAATTTCCAACCTACAGTGCTGGATAGAAATTAAAAAGTTGTCTCCACAAATGGATCAGTATTAAAACACAGCTTTTCTAGGGTACATAATCCTTTCAAACTGGCACACATGGTGCCTGTTGAGTAGTCTGAACTCAGTCTTATGTGTATTCCCTTGTATGTAGTAGATTGCTTTTTTCATTCAGGTTTCAGGACTTTCTGCTTCTCTTCAACATTTGACCATTTGATAACCATGTGTTTTGGAGTGGGCCTATTCAGATGTATTCTATTTGGAGTCCATTGGGCCTTTTTGATTTATGTATTTATGTCTTTTGTAAGGGTTGGGAAGTTATCCCTGATTATGTTTTCAACTAACTTTCCTAGTCCTTTACATTCTCTTCTCCTTTGAAGACACAATGATTCTTATATTTGCATGCCTCTTATTGTCTATAATTTCCCTAAGATCCAGGTGCACTTTTTTCCAGCTTTTTTGCCATTTGTTCTTTTGTGCACTCTAGTTCAATTGTTCTATCTTCCAGCTCATTTATATTTCCTTCTGCTTCTTTGAATTTGCTATCATATGTCTCTAGTATATTTCTAATTTGGTCTACTGCAACTTTCAATTCAGTGAAATCTGCCATTTTCTATTTAATCTTTTGAATTCTTCTTTATGCTCTTCTAGTGTCTTCCTGATAGCATTATTTCTTTATAAATACCCTTGAGTAGTTGTTCCATATTCTGTGTCCTCTCTGGAGTTTTGATTTGGTCATTTGGCTGGGTCATTTCTGCTTGGATCTTCACGTGCTTTGTGATTTTCTGTTGTGTTCAGGGCATTTGATTTTCTTAATGGTTATTTTGCAAGTAGGTTTCCTTCACTCATCTAAAGTTTTGTATTTATTTGGTTTTGCTTAAAGGTTTCCTTTTGCAAAGGAAATTTTGTTTCTTAGTTATTCCCCACCAAACCAAGGTCCAGATCTCATGCGAGGATAAATTCAACTTGAGTGTCTATTAGAAGCTAGGCCAGCGTACACAGGTACCTCAGTGGTAGAAAGACTGCCTATGACATGGGAGACCCAGACTTGACTCCCACCACCCCCCCAAAAAAGAAGATAATAATAAAAATACAATAAAATAAGAATATAATGTATTAAAGCAACAAAACAGACTTCAACACAGTAGGCCCCAGAATCAGAAGGAAACTCCCCAAGATATACATAGTGGAGTGAACTCAGATTGGTGCCCACCAAAGGGAGAGAAAATTAAAGAAAAAAATAAATGAAATAGAATAGAATAATAAAAAATAATATAAGGTCCTATTTCATATTATCAACAGCCCCTGCCACCATGAAAAATTTAGAATGGGCATAGCCCAAATACTCCTAAAAAGTGGGAGAAAGATCAAGGGTAATGGTGGAGTTATACAGAGAAGATAGGGTTTAACAAATGAGTGTGAGTGCTGAATCCAGTAGTCTCCAGGACCTTAAATCAACTAAAGTAAAAACCTAAAATTGTGGAATTTTGACCCATACCAAACTCTGAAATCTGTTCTACAGCTAATTGTTATGACGTACTTTAAAATTTACTGCTTTTTTGTATATATTTTATTTTTCCAAAAAAAGAGAAGGAGGAGTATAACAGAGAAGATAGGATTTAACAAATGAGTATGAATATATTGATATATATATTGAATATATATACTGAATGAATATATTGATATTTCTTTTGGTCTCCAGTATCTTGGAGCAGCTAGAAGAAAAAATGAAAAATCATGGAACTGTATGATTTCCACACCAAACTTTAAAATCTGTTTTATAACCATTTGTTAAAATGTACTTGGAAATTTACTGCTTTTTTGTATATATGTTATATTTCACAATAAAAAAACATTAAAACACACACACACACACAAACACATGGGATTTGGGTTACATAGGTGATGCATTTGTGCAAATTATCCAATGGTACACTTAAGATTTGTGCAACTTTAATCTCCACAACAATACAAAATAAAAAGAACTGTAAATAGATATTGAACTCTAGTTAATGAAATGTAGGCATCCGTGTTTAAATTCTTGTAATGATATCTTCAATTTACTTTGCATCAAAAAACAATATGGGCTGTTGGATGCATAAAAAGATGGATAAATGTTTAATGTGATAAAGCAAATATAATAAGTGTTACTTGCAGAGTTTAGGTGTGTCGACTCCTACTAGACTATGAATTCCAGGAAAGCAAGATTTTGCCTGGAATACAGTAGGGGGATCAATAAATATGAGTGGAATGAACAATATTATAATATATATATAAAATAACCATCAAAATATAAAATATGTATTAAAATAAAAACAATTATACTACTAATAACTAATAAAAATACATAAAAAGATATTTTACAAGAAGAAGAGAAAAAGAAAAAAGAATATTAGGAAAAACAAACAAACCAAGGCAGATGAGTCAGCCTGACTGCACTTACCGCGGCTTCTCACCAGCACGCGGCGCAACTGCGGCTCCTCCTCACTCAGACCCGCCCCTTCTGGGCTGCAGCGGCTGGAAGTTGGCGTGCACAGCGGTGGGGACTGAATGCTCAGGCCTGTGGCGGCCGGATGGCCGTCCTGGCCCTCAGGACTGGGGATTTGACCAACGCCCAGGGCAGCAGCTGACCCACAGCACCCGGTACCCGGTGGGGTCCACCAGACCCTGCGCCTGTGCGGCCGGCTATTCTTCGCTTCTGGCCAGGCAATCGCTCCCTGCGCCTGGAGGCCCGGCCCCCTGCCGTGGCTGATCCGGTCGGCCTCTGGGCTCCGCCCGCGCTGTGGACAGAGAGGTTTCCCTAGCCAGCAGCTGGGGCAGGCTATAGCGGATAGGCGACCAGTTCTTTCCAACTGCTCCTCCCCTTGTGCCGCAGCCTCTCCGGTGGGGAACAAGGTCAATGGACCCATTCCACTCTCCCCATCCCAATCCTCGGTCCTCTTTCCTCCCCCAAATACCCTAGAGACCCTATTTGTTTACTCACACCCTAGGACCACAGTCCCAGTCATTTTCTCACCGTTCCCCTTCTGGACTGGAATTTGATCCACTCCGCTCTGCGTTTTTCCTCGGTTGTTTCTTACACCGCTTTCATTGTATCGATCTACTTGTGCCTGAAGGGATAATTCTGGGAGGGCAGATACACTGCAGAGGAGTTTTCTCAAGTCAGCCTTTCTCAACCAGAACAAGAACAGGAAATAGATGAGGGTAGGCTCAAGGAAGGTGCCAGAAACTTCTTTCATACCTCCCTAAAGCTATGCTTTCTTGACTTGGCACCTGCCCAGCAAATGCTGCCCTTCAACTGTCCTTTGCAACTCTGAGGAAGTGTGCCGACTTTAAATCTCTCCCACCGCCTTTGTCTGGAGTGGTGTGGAACAGTGAGCACCTCAAGAGTGGGCCAATCCTCCAGTGATCCAAAGTAGCTAATCAAAAGCAGTGATCAGATCATGCCCCACCCTGGATCTTGGGAAACTGGGTTTTTATGTTCCCCTCTGGCACAGCCAGCTACACCAGAGATTAGCCCCACTTTTGCCTGCTATGAGACTGGGAGCTGGGCAGCAGGAAGTGCTGCTTGGAGAGACCAATTTACTGTCATTTACCAAGTTCTTCCTTCCTCTCTTCCTGGGATGCTGTATCAGTGTTCTTCTGGCCGTCATAGTTTTGAAATAGTTGATTCAGACAGTTCTTGCCTGTTTAATATTTGTCCTGATGGGGGGATTGATTGCTGAAGCTTCCTACTCCTTCATAGTCCCACAATTCCCATGTCAATGGCATTGAAGATGCCTCTGGAAACAGTTGCCTCATCTACTTACAAAAGTTCCTATCTGAGCATAACAAAATTTCAGTGAACTACAACCTCCCAGTTGTGGATTTCTAATTGAGGAAACCCATGATCACATTCTTAGTATTTTGAATGCCTCACTACATTCTTAGTGATATTTAATGTTGTGAAATGATTATCCCCTCTGTAATATCATGCACTGAGATGATGTGATTTGACCTGAGCAATTCCAATGCATAAGAAAATAATTAGAAGGAAGGAAGTGCTCCGAAATGCCATGGTTGGTTGTGTTAGGATGGTGGGATTAGGATAATTTACTATTTTTCCCTGAGCTCCTGGCTTGAGGAAAGACCTAATTGAAGCAGGAGGTGGGAATTTTAGGAAAGGGATAAATCTCAGGCTGGGACACCTGGGTGGAGCCAGAGGAATGCAGTCATGGAAGGGATCTAAGCAGGAAGTCCCTCAAGAATGTGAAGAAATAAGAATTCTCAGAGCTGAGGTTTTGCCTATAATTACAGTATTCACTTGTGCAAAAATAAAGAGGCAGGGAATGGCGAGAAATAAGGAAGAGAATAAGAGAAGGTCAGTGAGATGCTTTCCAGGACATGGAGAAGATAACAAATTTAGATCAAGAACTGGTCTTCTTCATGACTCCCAGGGGTGTGGACCTTCCTGGCAATGTGGGACAGAAATCCTAGAATGAGCTGAGACTCAGCATCAAGGGATTGAGAAAAACTCTAGAATGAGCTGAGACCCAGCATCAAGGGGTTGAGAAAACCTTCTCAACGAAAAGGGGAAAGAGTGAAATGAGACAGAGTGTCAATGGCTGAGAGATTCCAGACAGAGTCGAGAGGTTATCCTGGAGGTTATTCTTACGCATTAAGTAGATATCACCTTGTTATCCAAGATGTAATGGAGATGCTGGAGGGAACTGCCTGAAAATGTAGAGCTGTGTTCCAGCTGTGTTGATAAGGATTGTATAATGATATAGCTTTCACAATGTGCCTGTGTGATTGTGAAAACCTTGTGTCTGATTCTCCTTTTATCTACCTTGTCGACAGACGAGTAGAACATATGGAATAAAAATAAATAATAGGGGGAACAAATGTTAAAATAAATTTAATTTGAAATGCTAGTGATCAATGAAAGGGAGGGGTAAGGGGTATGATATGTAAAATTTTTTTTTCTTTTTCTGTTGTCTTTTTATTTCTTTTTCTGAATTGATGCAAATGTTCTAAGAGATGATCATGATGATGAATATGCAACTATGTGATGATATTGTGAATTACTGATTATATATTTAGAACGGAATGAACATATTTTAAGGATGTTTGCGTTTCTTTCTTCTAATTTTTTTTTAATTAATAAAAAAAAAGAACTGGTCTTCTTAATACAGAAATTATTCTCATTTTACTTAATGGATTTGCTGGGCAGGCTGACTCTTATGATTGTTATTTTCCTAATCTTTGATATGTGCATTTCCACTGCCTTTCAGGCTCCAGTGGAAAATTAGCTTCAGTCACATTTTGCTAAATGAATTAGCATTGGCCTCATAAATCAGCTTCTCTCTTCCTTGAATCATTTATTGTATCCTTTCCTGGACTCTCTCTCATTTATTTCTTTCTGGCCTGAAGGTATCCATGCCTGAAAACAGTGTCCTTGATCACAGCATTGATTGTTGTCACCCATCCTCTTCTATTTCTTCTCAGTCCTTTCTCTACATTTTTTTCTTCTGAAGGTTCTTTCTCTAGTGGAATGTGTTTCAGACCATACTCTGTTCTCAATTCTTCCCCCAAACTAATCTTATCTAAGTACTTCTTATGGGTCTTTCTATCTTTGTGTACCAACTTGGCAGACTTTTTCAGGTAAGAATGATGGATGGCACAATCCTTGAACCAGGGAACTCCCCTGGATGTGTCATGAAATTTGGGCTCTCAGAAGACCTGGAAACTGGAATTGCGTGTTAATGATGAGAAAACTATTAGGGAGGCCTGAAGGCTAAACTTAGGCAAACTTGTGCAGCTGGAAGACTTTATCTTCAGGCCTACCACGCTTCATCACATCCGCCTCCAGGTTTTCAATGCCTTCATACTCCTCCTGGATATTCTGGCTTGCTATCCTGTCCAAACTGGATAGCCAGAAAGATTCTGGATCTAAGTTTCTATTACTTCAATTATTTACATTTACATTTTATTAGCTCTCAACCAATAAAACATGAAGAAAATATTCGAAAAGATACTATGCTAAGGAAGCTATAGGGATGGTATACCAGTTTGAAACTGTCATGTACTCCAGAAAAGCCATGTTCTTTAATCCTCATTCAATATTGCTGGGTGGGATCTTTTTTATTAAGTTGTTTCCATGGAGATATGACCCACCCAATTGTGAATTGTAACTTTTAATTAGATGGTTTACATGGAGCTGTGTCTCTACCCATTCAAGGTGGAGTTGCTTACAGAAGCCCTTTAAGAGGGAACCATTTTGGAAAAAGCTTTAGTGCTGACAGAACCCACAAAGCCAGAGACCTTGGAGATGAAGAAAGAAAATGCCCCTAGGGCAGCCTTATGAATGAGGAAAGAAAGCTAGCAGATGTTGCCATGTGCCTTCCCAGCTGACAGAGGTGTTCAGATGGCATCAGTTTTTCTTGAGTGAATGTAACACCTTGTTGGTGACTTAATTTGGACATTTTCATGGCCTTAGAGCTGTAAATTTGCAACTTAATAAGTTTCCCATTCCAGTAAGGGGTATGGTATGTATGAATTTTTTTCTGTTGTCTTATTATTTCTTTTTCTGAATTGAAGCAAATGTTCTAAGAAATGATCATGATGATGAATATGCAACTATGTGATATTATGAATTACTGATTATATGTGTAGTATGGAATGAATATAATAAAAAATAAAAATTAAAAAAATTTTAAAAAGCCATTCCATTTCTGATATATTGCATTCTGGCAGCCTTAACAAACTAAAACAGATGGCAGGGTGTACGGGTGGTTTCAGTGGTAGAATGCTTGTCTGCCTTGTGGGAGACCTGGACCATGCACCCAAAAACAAAGCCAAAAAACAGATGGCAAATAAGTAGATGAAAAACTATCAATATCATCAGTCCCTAGTGAAATGAAATGCAAACCCACAATGAGATATCACTACATAATCACTGTATATACTACAAATATTATATAATTTCATTTCTATAAAAATTCTAGAAATAAAAGTTATCTGTAGTGTACCCTGATCAAGTTGGCAGAGTGAAATGCTCCATCCTCACGATAGAAGACTTGAACAATGTGCAAGAACTGGCAGAAACATCTTCCTCAAACTTCTAGAAAACAATTAAAGGACTACAATAACAGGGCATATCAAGAAAAACCTACTTAAAAGTGATAGGATCTTCTGGGGCCCTGATTGGCTCTTCTAACACCCTTTACTGCCTCAGCATGGAGCCAGCCTGCCCAGCCAGTGTAATCCCTTGTCCCAGTTCCAGAAAGAGCAGAATAACCCTTTTGCACATATTGGGAACATATATATCTGGCCCAATTTGTCTGATGGTTGTCTGTGCAACTTGTTGTCCCAGAAGACAGCTCACCAATAACTCCTGGGGCTGACAATTGCTAGCTGTAGGGCATAAAAAGTGCAGTGCCCAGGAGCATGGGGAAACTTCTTCCTAGGGAAGAGGGAGCATTGTTATCTGTGTAAATGGGGAAATTCCCAGGGGCGCAGACATGCTCATGTGCAGAAGGGATGAGAGCGATCCTTAAGCTTTGGCCTCAAACTATTCTCTAAACTCATTGTTTGAATAAGAGCTGAATGAGAGCACTTATATTTGCCAAGACTGGTGTGGTGGTCAGGCTCAGCTTGGCCTGTCAACTTGGCCAGGTGAAGGTGCCTATTCTATTGAAATGGCATGTGAAGCTCATCTGTTGCTGATTACATCTGTGGTGGGCTAGAGGGAGTGTCTGATGCAATGAATGACATTTGATTTAATTGGCTGGATACTTAAATGAGAGAGCTCGACGCAGCACAGCCCAAACAGCTCAGCATACCTCATCTTAGCACTTGCAGCTCAGCCCAGGCCTTTGGAGACGCAGAAAGGAAGCACCCAGGGAAAGCTGTTGGAACCCAGAAGCTGGGAGAGAAGGTGAGCAGAGATCACCCTATGCCTTCCCGTGTAAGAGAGAACCTCAGATGAAAGTTAGCTGCCTTTCCTCTGAAGAACTACACGTTTTTAACTAAATAAATTGCCTTTTATTAAAAGCCAATCCATCTCTGGTGTGTTGCATTTTGGCAGCTTTGGCAAACTAAACAACTGGAAAAGGTGTTTTATTCCCCCCCCCCTTTTTTTTGTTAGCTCCTGGCATTCAAGGAAACCTCTGTCATAACACTAGTTGGATAGAGGCTGACAGAACAGCTGTGTAAGAGTCTAAATTCTAGCAATAACACGTTAAAATGTCCAAATGATGAGGTTTCACAAAATAAAGCAAAATATACAAAGAACCAGGGAGTGATGGCCCAGGTAAAGGAGAAAATTAAATATTAGAAACCATTAATGAAGAGGACCAGGCCTAGGACATACCAGATACAGAGTTTTTAAAATGGTTCTAAATATGCTCAATGAGCTAAAGGAAAGTGTCATGGTAAGCTTCATGTGTCAACTTGGCCAAATGGTGGTACCTGTTTGTCTGGTTGGGCAAGTGCTGGCCTGTCTGTTGCAATGAGGACATTTCATAGAATTAAATCATGATCACATCAGCTGCATCCACAGCTGATTCCATTTGTAATCAGCCAAGGGACGTGTCTTCTGCAATGAGTGATGCTCAATCTAATCACTGGAAGCCTTTTAAGGAGGATTCAGAAGAGACAGGCTCTCTTCCTGCTTCAGCTGACAAGCCTCTCCTGTGGAGTTCGTCCAGACCCTTCCATTGGAATTGTCAGCTTCACAGCCTGCCCTGCAGGTTTTGGATTCTGCATTCCCGTGGTCACGTGAGACACTTTTATAAATTTTATATTTGCAAGTGTTCCCTATTGATTCTGTTTCTCCAGAGAACTCTAACTAATACAGAAAGCATGGACAAAGAACCAAAATAAATCAGGAAAATGATAGTGAGAGATCATCAATAGAGAGAAGGAAATTATGAAAAGGAACCAAACACAGAATACCACTGTAACAGAAGTTTAAAATTCTATAGAGGGGTTCAATAGCAGATTGGAGCTGAAAGAAGAAAGAATCAGTAATCTGAAGATAAGACAATTGAAATAATTCAGTCTGGGAGAAAAAATGTGAACAGAGCCTGAGGAACCTGTGGGACACCATCAAGTATACCAATATCTACCTTGTGGGAGTTCAAGAAGAAAAATAAAGAGAGAAAAAGGAACAGGGAATATCCAGATAAATAATGGCTGAAAACTTTCCAAATTTAATAAAGGGCATGAATATACACATCAAAGATGCTCAATGAACTCCAAACAGGATAAACCCAAACAGTTCCATACTGAGGCATATTATAATCAAGTTATCGAATTCCAAGAACAAAGGAGGGAATTCTGAAAGCTGCAAGAGAAGCAACATGTCCCATACAAGAGAACCTTAATAAGAATAAGTGATGATTTCTCATTGGAAACCATGGCATCAACAGGGCAGTGGAATGACATACATAAATTACTGAAAGCAAAAAACTGCCAACCAGGAATTGCAATTCAAGATTGAGGGAAAGATTAAAATATCTCCAGATAAACAAAAACTGAGAGAGTTCATCACCATTAGGTCAGCCCTACAAGAGATGTTAAAGAGTTTCTGCAAGTAGAAAGGAAAGGACAATAGATTGAAGCCACATGAGAAATAGAGATCTCCAGTGAGGATAACAACAAGGATAAATATAAATGCCAGTACTAATGTGTTCTTAGTTTGTAACTCCACTTTTTACTTCCTCTGTGCTCTAAAAGGCAAATTCATAAATGTAATGAGAAATAAGAGGTTTTGGACTCTTAATGTATAAAAGTGTAAGCTGTGACAAGAACCACAAATGTGGGGGATAGGAATATAGTTTGTGTATACTGTTGAAATTAAGTTGGTATCACAGCAAACAAGATTGTTACAGATTTAGGATGTTAAATTTAAGCCCCCTGGTAATGACAAAGAAAACATTAGAGACTATGCAAGCTCATAGGGACAGAAAGTAGAGCATAGGTTGCTAGCAGGACAGGGCAGATAGAATGGGGAATTAATACAAAATAGGTGTAGGGTTTTTGTTTGAGGAGATAGAAAAGTTTTAATAATGGAAGGAGGTGAGTATACTTCAACATTGTGAATGTGATTAATCCTACTAAATGATATGCTTGGGAGTGGTTGAGACAGGAAAGTTAATATTGCATATCTGCTCCCACAATAAAAAAAAGAGCAACTAAAGCCCAAATAACAAAGACAATATATAGTCCTGGACAGGATCTAACAAGGGAAGAGAGAAAGCTGAAAAAGACATTATTGATATATATGAAATAAACTGAAACATAGACTATAAACTTTATATCAATGTTAAATTTTTTGATCTTGATAATTGCACCTAAGGTGGATAAATAAATGAATATCCTTTTCTAAGAAATGTACATGTCAGGGCAGGCCACAGTGGCCCAGCAGGCAGAGTTCTCACCTGCCATTCCAGAGACCCAGGTTCAGTTCCTGGTGCCTGCCCATGCCAAAAAAAAAAAAGTACATGGCAGTGTTAAGTGTTCAAGGAGTAGGATGTGTACAACCTACACTCAAGTGTTCAGAAAATGGATTAATAAGCAGATGGACAGATAGATGATAGATAGATGGATGGATTGATAAGATTGATAGATAAATAGAATGATGTGGCCTATGTGACAAAACGTTACAATTGGTGGATCTGGGTCTCTGGTGGGATAGGGGTATGCTGGAATTCTCTGTATGGGTTTTGTATTATCTTTGTAACTGTCCTATAAGTTTGAAAGTTTTTCCAAATTAAAACATTTAAAATTTAAAAAGAAACTGTCGAACAATATAAAAATAACAAACTGACAAAAAGTATTTATATCATATATGTATACAAGAGGTTAATATCCATGCCATATAGAGATTTTATTCAACTGTGTAAGAAAACTCCAAGACCCCAAGAAGGTAAATGGTTGAGGAGCAGACATAGACAAAGAATTAACACAAGAAATATGCATAGTAAACAGACACAAAGATGTCTAATTCCTAATAACTGAATAAGTGAAAATAATATATTACTCATTTTAAATTAGTATAGGTTTAATAATAAAGTTTCCCTTCATTGATTGCATATTAAAAAGTCATTTTTAGTGCATAAAAACAGATTTAGTGACAGCCTGAGATGGGGAAAGAGGAGAGGGAGGAAAGGAAGGATTTACAAGTGGCACGAGAAAACTTATTGGGGTGGTAAAACTTTCATCATCTTGATTGTGGTGATGATTTCATGGGTCATGATTTCATTATCAAATTGTTCACTTCAAATGTATGCAGTTTGTTGCATGCCAATTATACCTTAATGAAACTGTTAAAAATTGCATTTAATTAGCTTTCACTTGGACAGGTTTAATTCATTTGCAGCAATGTTGACCCCTCTTAAATATCCTTATGTAGATACTTTGGTCCTTTCCTTAATCATCGGTCTCCTTGGGTGAGCCAGGATTTTCTTGTGTTTCCGGATATTGAGATGTATGCCTACAAAGAAAAAGAATAATCAAGCAATCTCTTTTAGTTTCCTAGGCTGCTTAAGCCAATACCATGCAATGGTTTAGCTTAAACATTGGGAATTTACTTGTTCACAGTTATGAGCTAAGAACATGACCAAATCAAGACATCATCAAGGCAATGTTTTCTCCTTGAAGACTGTGACATTCTGGGGCTGGCTGCTCGCGATCCTTGCCCCTTAGTTTGTCACATGGCAAGGCACATGGTGACATCTTCTGCTCTCTCCCTTCTCTTCCAGGTTCCATTGATGTCCAGCTTCTGGCTGCTCCCTCTGTGGCTTTCTCTGTTTCTGTCTGAATTTCACTCTGTTATAATGGACTCCAGTAATAGGATTAAGACACATCTTAATTGAGGTGGGCTACATCTTAACCAAAGTCACCTCATCAAAATGTCCTACTTACAATGGGTTAATGCCCACAGGAATAGATTAAGTTAAAAAAAAAAAACAGTTTTATTCACACAGCATATAATCCATCCAAAATGTACAACAAATGGCTCTTGGTATAATCACAGAGTTGTGCATTCACTGTCACTATCAATTGAAGAACATTCTTGTTGTTCTGGAAAAAAAAATCCTATGCCCCTTAAACCTCCCTATTATTGACACAGTTTTGGTAAAGTACCTGTGCTACAATTGATGAAAGAATATTACAATGTCACTGTTAACTGTAGCCCATAGTTTGCATTAATTTTTTCCCCATATACAGCCCTAATATTAACACCTTCTAATAATGACATACATTTGTTCTAGTTCACCTAAGAATTTTCTTATATTTGTACAATTAACCACAATCATGGTCCACAACAGGTTTCGCTATGTTATACATCCCATGTTTCATCCTCTGGCTCTTCTTCTACTGACATATATGACCCTAGTCTTCCTCTTTCAACTACACTCACATTCAGCACTATTAAATACATTTACAGTATTGTGCTACCATCACCTCTATCCTTTTCCAAACATTTACAATCAACCTTATTAAAAATTCCTACTTTCGAAAGTATTTGCCAAGTCCCCTTCAGGGGGAAAATTCAACCTCCTCAAGTTGAATTCTTGATATTCTCACAAGCAGTGTGGACAACCAAAGCTATAAGCTGAGCCCCAGTCTTGGGGTTTGTTCATATGAAATTTAATAGGTCAAGCCTACTTACAATTAGGCCTAAGAGTCACCCCCAAGAGAACGTCTTTCGTTGCTCAGATGTGGCCTCTCTCTCTAGCCAACACAACTAGCAAACTCACCACCCTCCCCCTGTCTATGTGGGACATGATTCACAGGGGTGTGGACCTTCCTGGCAACATGGGACAGAAATCCTAGAATGAGCTGAGACTCAGCATCAAGGGATTGAGAAAAACTCTAGAATAAGCTGAGACCCAGCATCAAGGGATTGAGAAAACTTTCTTGACCAAAAGGGGGAAGAGTGAAATGAGAAAAAGCATCAATGGCTGAGAGATTCCAAACAGAGTTGAGAGGTTATCCTGGAGGTTATTCTTACGCATTAAGTAGATATCACCTTGTTATCCAAGATGTAATAGAGAGGCTGGAGGGAACTGCCTGAAAATATAGAGCTGTGTTCCAGTAGCCATGTTTCTTGATGATGGTTGTATAATGATATAGCTTTCACAATGTGCCTGTGTGATTGTGAAAACTTTGTGTCTGATGCTCCTTTTATCTACCTTGTCAACAGACAAGTAGAACATATGGAATAAAAATAAATAATAGGGGGAACATATGTTAAAATAAATTTAGTCTGAAATGCTAGTGATAAATGAAAGGGAGGGGTAAAGGGTATGGTATATATAATTTTTTTTCTGTTTTAATTTTATTTTTCTGTTGTCTTTTTATTTCTCTTTCTGAATTGATGCAAATGTTCTAAGAAATGATCATGATGATGAATATGCAACTATGTGATGATATTGTGAATTACTGATTATATATGTAGAATGGAATAATCATACATTAAGAATGTTTGTATTTCTTTCTTGTAATATTTTTTTAATTTAAAAATTAATAAAATAAAAAATTCCTACCTTCTTTCTATCTCTTAGTAACCTATACTCTATATTTCAACTCCCAGAATTTGTTCACTAAAATGAGTTCATATTAGTGAGACCATACAAAATTTGTATTTAGTGTCTGATTTATTTCATTCAACATGTTGAGGTTCATCTATATTGTTGTGTGCATCAGGAACTTCATTCCTTCTTACAGCAAAATAATCTTCCATTATATGTAAATATCACTGTTTGCTTATCCACTCATCAATTGATTGGATTAAGTTTATGTTTTTCTGGGATACATACAATGTAAGCCACCACAGCTAGCAATAAATTCTCTTCTAAAATATATTTTGAAATTTGATATAAATTACTAAACCATTTGTATGGTTTTATTTATTATTCTGTATTTATCTGCCTTTGAAGAAATGATGAGCAATGTATGGAGATGCCAGGGCATCACCTGAGAAACAACACACCAATGAATTTATGAAGTGTGGTCTGTGTACCTGTGTAATTATGAGTAGGCCACAATTATCCACCAGTTTTCCCACCAATGTGCCTATTCAATGACTGCTGGTCAGCAACTTCCTTTAAAATTTCAAAATGTATTTATTTTGGACACTAACTCAGGTAAGTGCAGGCAATCCTTGTATTATTATAGTTCATGTTGTAGTGCAATATATTGCACTTCATAGATATTACGTTTATCAGTTGAAGGTTTTTGTCAAGCCAGTGTATCGGCACCATTTTTCCAACAGCATGTGCTCACTTTATGTTTCTACGTCACATTTTAGTTGAGGTATACACATTGTTTTTGTAGAATAATGCTATTTCACACTTAAGACATTATAGTGTAGGGTAAACATAACTTTTATGAGCACCGGGAAACCAAAAAACTCATGCGACTTGCTTTATTTCAGTATTCGCTTTTTTGAGGTGGTTTGGAACTGAACCAGCGATATCTCTGAGGTATACCTATATGGAATTGAATTGAAGAACCAAGATTTTGGATATCATCCAGGAGCTAAAGCTAAGTTCCAAAGCTACCAAGCTCCAATGCAATTATTTCTTGCTACCATCCCCATAGGCAGCATGGGCTGGTGGATGCTGGTGGAGTAATAATATAGTAAGAGTGTGTAGATTGGCAAAATGAAGCCTAGTTATCTCTCATGGTGGAAAGCATGGCCATAATACTTTGCAGCTCCTTCCATCCAGAGGTGGAGTCTCCTTCCCCATTCCTTGAATTTGGGTTGGTTTAATGCCAAACAGGTATGGCAGAAGTCACACCATGAAAGTTCCAGAACCTAGGCCGACGAGACCTTGCAGCTTCCACCATGGACCTCTTTGCAAGCTCCTGCAGCCATGTAAGCCTGTAATAGATGACTATATGATGTCAGCAGAGAGGACCAGTTTGGTGAATGAGGTCATCAGTTTACCAGATGGCTGCAGGCTCATGAGTGACCCCAGGTGAGAACAGCAGAAGAACTGTCTTGCTGAACCCAGTCCCAATTTCAGAATCATGAGGAAATAAATGGCTGTTTTAAGCTGTATGTTTTTGGGTGGTTTGTTATATAGTAATAGATAAATGCAATGCTCACCTAAGGACCAGCCACCTGAGAAATCTAAGGCAGCTCCAATTAAAGATCCTAAAAACCTATTTCTAGTGTTTTCACTGCCTTGCTCCATGACATTGAGTAAGTCACGTTCCATCTGCAACTCAAATATTTTGTTCTTCAAATGAGAATGTCATCATGCATTTTAGAGGCATCTGCTGAAAAAATTATTCTTGTAGGATGTTTCTATATGTTGTTGTGTGGGAGTGAAAAGTTTGGGTATAGATTTAGAAAGTGGGTCTATTTTGATAGCTTTGGTTAATTTCACTATTGAGGCTGTCCTTAAATAGATTTAATGTCTGACAGTTCTAGTTTTACTAGCAGACAATCTTCAGTCTCCTGATTACTCCTTTTTTCCTAATTTTCCCCCGCTCCCCTTTTCTCCACTCCTTATGCCCTTCCTGTCATCATTGGGACAGAAGACCTGGTGTTGATAATGCAGCCTTGAATAGTCTTTTGTCTTTTTATTTAGGAAAGACTATCTTTTTTATATCTCTTGCTCCTAGCACAGTGTGTTACATATAGTAGGTGGTCAATATACTGGATCACTGTAGTAGTAGAGTGTAGACTATTATTATATGATAATAGTATTATCATATAATATCAGTATTATCATATTATCATATTATCATATGATGAATGATAATACTATTAAGTTGTCAATGCAGGACCCAAGGAATGTAAAAAATTTGATTATTTCATTAGATTGAAAAGCTGTAATTTAAAAGAGGTATCTAATGAAGCCAGTGTCTAGGATGGGCACAGTAAGGAACTTTAGGTGTAGATCTTATTTTGTAAAAATGGCCTGAGTAGGTTCTTTGGTTTTGAATAGATAAAGTAAGTGGTAACACATTGTCCTGAGGGAAGGAAACAAATAAGACAATTTTCATGCCTAATGCTTGGCCAGATCCCTGGTATATGGTTGACTGTTGGGTAGAGTTTGGAAACATATGCATCAGGGACCGAAGGCATTCCTTGAATGAAAGAGATCTAAGACTCAGACCACATTTCTCTTGGGGCTTAACACACACTGTTGGACTCTTCTGGTGTCTAAGATTGTCCCAACCAAGGTCAGCAAGCATCAAGAGACACCAAAGCTCCCCAAGGGGCAACTTGAATTGACAGGGAGTTTGGAATAGTGACTGGACTCAATGCCAGCATTCGTATTTCTGTATTGGAAAGACTGGCATGGGCAGTATGTGTCTAAGTTTGGAAACCTCTCCTGATTGAGTTACCTAACACTTTGGAAATAATGACTGTATTTAAGTTTGAGACTCATAGATAAAAGTTTAGGATGGCTTGTAGAGATGTAGTAAAATCATTATATCATTCAGGGCCTAAAACTGGTCTACTGTAATAGGACAGGGAGAGTCCTCTTATTTCTCTATCCCTTATATCCTGAGAAATATTTTCTTTCTTATTAAGAGTGTAGGGTGGGGTGGCTGCTGTGGCTCAGCAGGCAGAGCTCCAACCTGCCGTGCTGGAGGTCTGGAGTTCGATCCCTGGTGCCTCCTGCCCATATGCAAATTAAAAAAAAAAAAGAGTGTAGGGTGTAGAGATAAGGTTTCTGGGTTCAAGTCACATTCTACCATTTACTAGCTTAATGAGTTGTTGCATGGATTAAATGAGATAATGCATGTAACTTGCTTAGAACAGTACTTGATATGCAGAGTGAAAAGTCAATAAATCTTGGCTATGTGCTTTCAAAGAAAGTGTCTACTTGGCTAGGTTATGGTATCCATTTACTTTGTCAAGCAAGTACTGGCCTGATTGTTACTATGAGGGCATTTTCATAGATTAATTTATATGATTTGCCAGTCTATTGTATCTACAGCTGATTGCATCTACAAACAGGAGACTGCCCTCAGCAACGAGGGGAATTTCTTCATCCAATGATTTGGAGATCTTAAAGACAGAACTGAGAGTTTCAGAAGTCAGGAAGAATTTCTATCTTTTCTTCAGCCAGCTGGCATCTCATAAGAGTTTAATATCACATTCATAGGAACTTCCAACTTGCTATTTCTCCTATGGAACTCAAATTCACCTTCATTGAGCTTCCAACTTGCAGCCTGCCCTATGCAATTAAGGCTTGCCCATACCCATGGTCGCATTAACCAATTCCTATAATAAATCTTATACACACACACACACACACACACATTTGCATATATATTTATGTAGTTTTACCTGGGAAGTAGTAAGAAATACGAAATTTGAAGCCCTACCACAGACATTGAATCAGAAACTCTGGGATGGGACTCAACAATTTCTGAGCCCTCATGGTGATTCTAATGGGTGCCCAATCGCTGCTTGACCTCTTCCAATGGGGAACTCACTAACTCTGAGCAGTCCCATTAAAGACATCACACCCAAATCAAATTCTTGTCATTACCTCTCATTGATTCTAATTCTATCATATAATTGAGTCTCTCATGGGTTTGGAGATTGCATTTTTTGTTAAAACAAAACAAAACACAGTACCAGATAACTTACTTTGTTTACATTATATTTAATTAAATTGTGTTATTTGAATAGTATAATCCTACTGACATAGTTTTCAAATTATAATTGTGATTTATCTATCTTGATTAGTAGAAGCTAATACTTTAAGTTTCTGTGTGTCAAATATTTATTGCCCATTGAAACATTTATATACATAGATTAAGAAAATCCCTATATTCAAAGAAAACAAATTATAATGTGAAAGGAGGCATGAAATAGTAGAAAGAATTCTGGTCTAGTAGTAATAAGACCTGCCACTTCTAGATATGCTACTGGCTGGCTCTCGGCAACTGAATTTGCCATTTACTTTCTCAGCATCTTGATTTCCTAATCTATGAAATGAGGGGGTTGGATTAATTGTCTATTATGTGGGATTCTATGAGACTTTAGGAGAAAAACTCCATGATATAAGTGTTCCAGTTTGCTAGTTGCCTGAATGCAATATACCAAAATGGAATGACTTTTAAAAGGGGAAATTTAATAAGTTGCTAATTTACAGTTCTAAGCCCATGAAAACATCCAAATTTAAACAAGGCTATAAAAATGTCCAATCTAAGGCATTAGGGAAAGATACCTTAGTTCAAGAAGGCCAATGACGTTCAAGGTTTCTCTCTCAACTGGAAAGGCACATGGTGAACATGACGACATCTGCTAGCTTTCTCTCCAGGCTTCTTGTTTCATGGAGCATCCCCAGGGGCATTTTCCATCTTCATCTCCAAAGGCATCTGGCTGCATGGACTCTGGTAGCTCTTGTGGCTTTCCTGTCATTCTCATGGCTTTCTTGTCATTCTAAAAGGGACACTTTCCAAAATGCTTCCTCTTTTAAATGATTCTGGTAAACTAATGAAGACCCACCTGGAATGGGTGGAGTCACATCTCCCTCTAATCAAGGTTAGTACCCACAATTGTGTCACACTTCACAATGTGAATCACGTCTCTGTGAAGATGATCTAATTAAGTTTCTGACCTACATTATTGAATAGGGATTAAAAAAGACTTGCTCCCACAAGATTGGATGAGGATTAAACCATGGCTTTTCTAGGGTATATAATCCTCTCGAACCAGCATATTCCACCCTCTGGACCCTAAAAAAGACATGTTTTCCCATATATAAAGTGCATTCATTCCATAACAACATCAAAAAGCCTTAAAACACTTCAGTAACAACACAAATATAATCAAGGTTAAAACCAGTATAAAGTCTCATCAAAGTTAGTTACAGGCATGGTCTGTCCTAAGGCAAAATTCTCTGCCTCTGGACCTATAAAACTCAGAACAAGTTATTTGCTGCCAACATACAAAGGAGAGAGATTCATATTCCCATTTCCAAGGGGGGTATTGGAAGGAACACAGGGGTCACCAGACTCAAGCAGTCTTGAAAACCTGCAGGACAAATGCCATTAGATTTCAAAGTCTGAGAGTCACTGATCTTCAGGGCTTTAGAAAGCAGCAGTCCGAGGCTTTCCAAGGGCCTATGCAGCAGCCACTCTCTCTCTGAATGCAACTTTGGGGAACATTGGGAAGACCACCTTTTTCTTGGGTCCACCCTCACCAAGCATCAGGGCCTTAACTTAACCCCTCCATGTGGTGGCAGCCAGGCTCTCCACAATCCCCAAGGAGTGTGCTACACACTCTCCAAGGCCTGAGGCAGCACAACTCTTCCACTGCAGTGAGGTGGAAGGCCCATCCTCTGCCTCTTGGGCAAACTCATCCTCTCCATGTGCTTGGGTGGGTCCACTCTCCTGGCCTGAGGTTTCTTGACTTTAGACTTTAGCTTCCATAGTTCTGCTTCTGAAGTTATTTTACCTTCACATTGTCCCTTTTCTGATCCCCCTAGTTGAGACTGGCAGTGGTTCCATTTATACAGGTCCCACAGCACTCTTGTGGCTTTCTATGTAGTAGGCAAGGATGGTGCCCATCAGAGAGCAGGAATTTCCACAAATCCTACTTGGATAACTCCATCTCCAATCCTGACTTTCTCTGAAATGGCTGTCTGGTTACACATTTGGCCAAATCCTTACTTGGGGCAGTGTTCTCTGGGTCTCCCTTCCTGGAAGCCCAGAGTTTTCCAAAACATCAACTTCTGGTTTGTTTTTGTACCCAAGAGTTCAATTCTCAGCTTATCTGTTCCCTGTCAATTTTCACTATAAGCTTTGCAGGTAGAAACTAGGCTGCACTTTCCACATTTAATTTGGAAATCTCTCTGCTAAATATCCAAGTTCATTGCTTTTAAGATCTGCCTTCCAGCCAAAGCCACTAGTCAATTCTGCCAGATTATCTGACATTTTAAAACAAAGATTACCTTCCTTCCAGTTTGCAATAACACACACCTCATTTCTGTCTAGTGCCTCACCAGAGGCATCTGTAGAGTCCACGTTTCTGCCAACAGTCTCTCCAAGTATTTTAGGCCTTCTCTATCAAGCTCCTCACAACTCTTCCACAGACTTCCCCTTAACAATTTAAAAAGCCATTCCAACATGTTTTGTATTTGCAAACCGCAGCAGCACCCCACTTCTCTGGTACCAAAATCTGTTCTAGTTTGCTAGCTGCTGGAATGCGATATACCAGAAATGGAACAGCTTTTTTAAAAGGGAAATTTAATAAGCTGCTAGTTTACAGCTCTAGGGCCATGTAAATGTCCCAATTGAAGCAAGTCTATAAAAATGTCCAAATTAAGGCACCAACAAGAGGTTACCTTCACTCAAGAAAAGCCGATGAAGTTCAGGGTTTCTCTCTCAACTGGAAAGGCACATGGCGAACGTGGCAACATCTGCTAGCTTTCTCTCTAGGCTTCTTGCTTCATGAAGCTCCCCCAGGAGCATTTTTCTTCCTCATCTCGAAAGCTCTCTGGCTGCATGGGCTCTCGTGGTTCTCAGGTCTCTCTCCTAGCTCTGTTTCTCCCTCCAAAATGCTTCCTCTTTCAAGGGATCCCAGTAAGCTATTCAAGACCCACCTGGAATTGGTGGAGTCACATCTCCCTCTAATCAAAAGTTAATTATCCATACTTGGGTGAGTCACATCTCTGTATAGATAATCTAATCAAGTTTTTACCCAGGAATAGTGAATGAAGATTAAAGGACATGGCTTTTCTAGGGTACACCACAGATTCAAACCGGCACAATAAGAAATACATTTACTTCGGGGCAATCTGTGTCAACTGGAAAGAATACACTATGTCAGTCAGGAAATTGTATAATGAAAAACAGGTGCCTGCCTCTTTAAACAACTCTTGTGTTGGAACTGGGTCCTGATTTGGAAATGAGCCATTAGGTGGCCCAGCAGAAGAGAGAACAGGTGCAGAAGGAGTGAAATAAGGGCTTTGGAGAAATGACAGACTTGCTTTCCTGAAATAAGCTTCAGCTTTCAGCCAAATGACTTGTGTAGATTTCCATAAATAAAATATCTCATGGTAAATATAGATTCATTAAAAAGATCTAGGCTTGGGTAGGGATACAATACAACTTTCCTCCTTTTCCTTGCCTTCCTGTCTCTTTTCTTCACTCATCTATGAACCTTTATCTGAAAAGTGGAGAGGAGAGAAGTGTCAAGCCTCTTTGGTTTCAAATAACTAACTTGCTGATTTAGTTCAAAAGATATTTATTTTTGGAGTGATGGCTATTGGGGTGGCTACAGATTTAAAGGAACAACTCAACAACTGAGTTTGGGCTGCCTCAATCTCAGGAGGGGACTTGTGCCCCTTTTCTGTGTGGTGCTGCTTGGAATGAGTCAACATTCTAACCTCTGCATTCATGTCTCAGCTCAAAATTCACAGTCCAGGGAATGAGATTTTGATGGACCCTGTAGTTTCTTTGTTTCCCCATGGTCAGGGGAGGGTCCTGGGATTAACAGCCCCACCAGAACAATATGGAAAGGGTAGAGGCAGCTTCTCCAAATGATGTGTGTGATGAGAATGGGTTTGGTGGCTGTTTCCAGAAGTGGGAGGAAGACAAATACCATAGGACCCAAAGCTCCGAACTGCTCTGGGATAACTACAAGTGAGAGCAGCAACAGAACAACCATAGTTCTTACAGGACACAATTTCAGGAGCTTTTGAAGCTGCCACCTTCTAAGCCCCCTTAAGTAACCCCTCCCTTACTGGTTTAAAAAGTTTCCATTTTTTTAAAAACTTTTTAAATTGTATAATATAACATATATACAAGGCAAAGAAAGAAAAAAGCAATAATTCAAAGCACTCTTCAACAAGTAGTTACAGAACAGATCCCAGAGTTTGTCATGGGCTACCATATCCATCATCTCAGATTTTTCCTTCTAGCTGCTCCAGAATATAGGAGGCAAGAAGGAATATATATTTTTTATCATCACAATTGACTTTTTTCTTTTTTTGTGAAAAATAACATATATACAAAAAAGCGATAAATTTCAAAGCATAGCACAACAATTATAGAACAGATTCCAGAGTTTCGTATGGGTTACAATTCCATAATTTTAGGTTTTTCCTTCTAGCTGCTCTAAGATACTGGAGACTAAAAGAAATTGATTCAGTGATCATACTTTTTGTTAAGCCCTACCTTCTCTGCATAACTCCACCATCACCTGTGATCTTTCTATCCCACTCTTTAGGGTATTTGAGCTACAGCCATTCTAACTTTTTCAAGTTGGAAGGGGCTGTCAGTAACATGGGGTAGGGAGATGGAACTAGCTGATGTTCTGGAGAGGCTGGCTACTCTAGGTTCAGGACTTATCTGGTAGTTTCCATTTATTTTGTTTGCACTCCCACCTCCTCATGTTTATTCAGAAGTTTGCTTCACTGCAAGAAAAGTTACAGTTTCCTTTCCCTTTGCAGCACCTGCTAAGTCCAGTTCTGACTCATTCTAGCAGTGAACATGCTAAGCTTCCATTTTAAGACCAAGCATGATTTGCAACAGAGCATACTCTGCACAGCCCGTATCATCTCACCCTATCTTTAGCCCCTCCCTAATTTAGCCCACCTTCCCCACACAGTATAAAACCCCAGCTCCACTTTGTTTGGGGAGACTAATTTGAGTTTTTTTTCCCCCTCTGGTCTCCTTGCTAGTTGACTATGCAATACACTTTCTTCTCTAAATCTGGGTGACTTGGTATTGGCTTTTCTGTGCATTGGGCAGATGAGCTTGCTTTTGGTACCAACGATTTGGCGACCATGAAGGGATAGTCATAGAGACCCTTGCCTGAGGCTCCATGGCCCCTACAGGATGGAATTTTCCAGCCACAGACTCTAAGCAACTGCTAGACCAGTTAGTCTAGAGGCTCAATGACTGGGACTTTCTACCATTTCTGCTCATGGCAGAGGCCCTTTGGTGCAGTTTAATTTTGAGAAACAAAATGGTTCAGGGTCTTCTGGTGAGTAACTTCATTGAAGTGCCAAATATTTTTTTCATTTTTTTCTTTTTTTTTCCATTTTCTTTCTTTCTTTCTTGTTTTCTTTGTTACTGGGTAAAGATCATGTGTTCAAGTCCCACCTTAGTCCTAGGATTGTGGGTTTGAGTCCCACTTTAGTCCTACCAGGTTTTACTTGGGAATAGGTCCTAGGCATATGACAGAGTGAGTACTGAAGTACTCACATTCCAGTGATGTGTTCGAATCCCACTTTGGTCTCTGGTCATGGATTGGAGTCCCACTTTGGTATTGGTTTACCTGTGGCATAACTTTTTGTTAGCACCGCCATCCCAGCTTCCTTGTTCTGAAGCATGTCTGCTCCATTCCAACTCCCTGTTTCCAGAGCACATCTGCTCCATTCCATCTCCCCTTTTCCAGAGTTTCTTTCCATAACTAAGAATCAAGCCAGTGTTGCCACATCATTTCTTTCCAATTTCACATTTTGGTCTTCCTGAATTGCTGGTTTAATTTTGTAAACATCTGGTACTTAGTGCTGAAAGTTTTAACCATGAGAAATGTTAACAGCATATATGATTGCAACTCTTTAAAATGTGTTTTAGGCAGCTGGTCTATGTTTAGCTATGAAGCAATGAAAAAGGAAAAACAATGATATTCTTCCATAACATGGCTTGGTCCTAGTATGAATTAGAATATGGGGAACAGTGGCCACAGAATATTACCATATTACAATTGGACTTATATTGTAAAACAGAAGGAAAATGAGATGGAATTCCATATGTTCAATCTCTTATGACTTTATATCAGAATAAGAATTTACAAAAAGATGCAAAATTATGGTTCAAACTAGTGGGTTTTTGTATTTCTGTGTTTCTGTTATTTTATGTCTGACTCATGGCTAAAGATTCTTAAATGAAGATATAAGCTGTTTATTTGTGTTTGTTTGTTTAATATTTATATTCTTCTATCTCTCAATGGTAATACCAAACTAGCAAATCAAAAATTCCCTAGAAGAACTCTATTCAATTTGCTTAAGGATAAGCACATATATATTAATATTCTTGGAGTTCCAGAAATTATAGAAACTGAGGTCTAATACTTTCAAAGTAAAAAGAGTTTTCATATAATTTAGGTGCATTATCAAGCATGAGGAATTATCTGGAGCTCCTAGCCCTGATTGCTCTGGCCTTCTGAGTGCAAAGGGTTAGGGGTACTGGTGATTGTGGTGGCTGTGGACAGTTTGGCCATTGGAGGGGAGACTGCCTGGGACTTCCCAAAACAGCCACAACCCCCTCCCCACAATGTTCTTTGCCAGTAAGAAAGCAAAATGCCTTTCAGTTTGATTACTAAGACTGCCCCAGAAAATGGAAGAGGCTTTTCCAATTGTCCACATTATATCTTTAAGCAAAATATTTCTGATAACAGGAAACAATTAGAATTTAATAATGATTTATCTATTGTGGCTACTGAGCATATGAACTCTAATAGTTACTGGGACCACCTTATTTAACCTAAATCTCCCCCTCTTCCCCAGAGTATAGAAGTAATTCAAATGGTGGGTTTTACAATCTGAACCAGTTAATTAAGGCAGCCCTGGAGGAAAGGTTGGGTACAGGAGGATTGTAGAGGTATGGATTTGGTTTGGAGTTCTTTCTAGTAATCCTGAGGATTGAAAGTAATTAGCACAATAAAAATGTTGCAAAATGAGCCACAATTTGGATAATTTATCCTGCAAAATGGGCTCCTCACTTACTGTGGAGCTCCAAGGGAATTTCCCCAATTTGGAATTATTTTTCCTCTAATAATAGTTTTGCAGTGGTAGCTGCAGTAGACAAATCATTTTTAAAGCATATTCATAGAAGTGGAATGGAGATAATTGAATACAATGCTAAATTTCAAAAGGTCTAGTAGGTAAAGAATTTCAAAATGTCTATAGCTCTTTGGGAGCTATAGAAGAGTTTTCCTGGATTATCCTTAAGACAAATTAAACAATTATAATATATTTCCCATAGCCTGATAGTTGTATGCTTTTGAAGTTGGTTGCTTGTAATTTTGGAATGTTATGATAACAAAGAAGTTTTTAGCCTGCAATAGAGGAAGAATAGAAAATACTTGCTGCTTTTATGTCTGCAATTAACCATAACATTATATATATAAAATGAATAATTTATGAGGCAAATAGGAAGTCCTGTTTTTTATTAAGGCTAAGTTATGGTTTAATTGCAGACTTATAAAAGCAGCAAGTATTTTCTATTCTTCCTCTAGTGCAGGCTAAAAACCTCTTTGTTATCATAACATTTCAAAATTACAAGCAACCAATCTCAAAAGCATACAACTATCAGGCTGTGGGAAATACATTACAATTATTTTATATATATATATATATAATGATACACTGAGAAAAACAATATTTCTGAAAACAGTCTGTTTTACTTTGCTAATGCTCCCAGAATGCAATATACCAGAAATGGTTTGGCTTTTCTAAAGGGGACTTATTAGGTTACATGTTTACAGTTCTAAAGCCATAAAAATATCCAAACTAAGGTGTCCAGAAAAAGATACCTTGACTCAAGAAAGGTTGATGGCATCTGGAACACCTCTGTCAGCTGGGGAGGCATGTGGAGATCAGACACACATCTGCTGGTCCTTTGGTTTCTGGTTTCAAACAACTTCCCTGGGGGCATTTTTTCTGCATCTCTAAACATTTCTGTCTGTGAGAGCTCTGAGCTTTTCCCAAAATGGTTCCCTCTTAAAGGACTCCAGTAAGTGGATTAAGACCCACCTTGAGTGGGTGCAGACACATCACCATGAAAACCACCTAATTGAAAGTTTCCACCCCCAATTGGGTGGGTCACGTCTCCATGAAAACACCTAATCAAAAGGTCTCACCCTGAACAAAAGTCTGCCCCTACAAGACTGGATTAGGAAAAAAGAGCATGGCTTTTCTTGGTACATTACAGCCTCAAACTAGTACACTGTCTCCAAAAACAACTATATCTTCTGGACTATCAATGTTAAGTATAATAAAAACCTGCAATTTTATCTACTTAGGTATGTTCTCCCTAAATTTATATAGGTTTACTAATAAAGTAAGCTAACATTATATTTATTAGATCTTTAAAATGATGTAAAACGTAAATTTGTACTTAAACAAATTGAGTTATACTTTGGCAAACTTTATCTTAAGAATAATTATGTTATGTAGAATATTTGAAGACAACTAAAAGATATTTTTGGTAACTTAAGGTAGGCAGGTATGAGGTATATAATGTATGCAGGGTATGCTTTGTTAAAGAAAAGGGGGCTAGTTCAGTACTAAAGTAAAATGGCTGGCTTTCCCAAAATGAGAAACATGAATGTAGATATAGAAATTTATAGAAAGGTTGTGAAAGTGAATTTTATTTGTTGCAGTCAATGTTGACTAAGATTTGATAGGCTTATGAATATAATTTTTAAAAGCTTTCATATCAAATAGGAAATTCATGCAAAAACTAGAGTTTGGTCTTCTTTCTATTAAAATGACGAAGTTTCCTAGTTTAGATTGCTAGTCTACTCTTGATGAGAAATTATAAAATTGTTTTTTCCCATCTGGTATTCTGCCTAGAAGACAAAATGCTATGTCATATCAGAATAATATTCTTACTAATGTTTATATTGACTTTATCATTCTTCAGTATTTTAGAAGACAAGACTGCTTTTATATATATATATATAAATGTATATATTTATTGAGAAATCTTCATACACATACAGTCCATACATGGCATACAATCAATGGCTCATAATATCTTCACATAGTTGTGTATTCATCACCATAATTATTTTTAAAACATTCGCATCACTCCAGAAAAAGAGATAAAAAAGAAAAATTCATACATTCCACACTTCTTTTTTTTTTTCACATGGGCAGGAGCCGGGAATCGAACCCGGGTCCTCTGGCATGGCAGGCAAGCATTCTTGCCTGCTGAGCCACCGTGGCCTGCCCCATCCTACACTTCTTACCCTCTCATTGACCACCAGTATTTCAATCTACCCAATTTTTTTTTACCCTTTATCCCCCCTATTATTTATTTATTTTTATCCTTATTTCTCTACTCATCTCTCCAGTCCCTGGATAAAAGGAGATCAGACACACAGTTTTCACAATCACACACTTATTTTGCAAAAGCAATATCATTATACAATCATCTTCAAGAATCAAGGCTATTGGAACACGGCTCAACAGTTTCAGGTATTTCCTTCTAGTAACTCTAATGAACCATAAACTAAAAAGGGATATCTATATAATACTTTTGTATATTATAAAATTGCAGGGAATTTGTTCTTTTTGCCTTGTAAAAGAGGTGCTAGAAATAGAAATTTGATATGTTGTGGGTTGCATGGGAAGTGTTATCAAATCAAAAGGGATTTTCTAACCTTCTGTAGGTTGAATTTGTATGGGTAAAATGTTTAGAAATTGTATAGAATTCCTAAAGATTTAGCAATGTTCTCACATGAAATGTCTTGATCCTAATCTGCATGATATTAAACAATATGTTATTAGTCATAATTTTTGTTATTCTTAGAAAGTGCTATATGTCATAAGACATCCCAATTTCCTTCTCAGTGATATTGTTTTACACTGATGCTTCTCTAAAAGGACAGGCAGTTAGTTATAGGTCATAGCTTCATCTTCAACAAGGGGAGATCGTAAAAGAGAAACAAAGCAAATATATATATATGTTCTACTTGTTAATTAATGTAATGCTGGTAGAAGTGTGAAGGTGAGACAAGATGAAACTTCTGCTATGGTCTGTTGGTTGATGACTCCAGTAAAAGTTAATTGTCAAATATTTTTATTTCTGGAAATATCTTCATGTGGAAAATGTGAATAAGGGAATTAGGGCATAGATTGTAAGCTCTTGCAGCAGCTACATTTGTTCCATGGCCTTAGTTGTTATTTCTAAATTTTGAGGTATTTTGCTCTATGTATGTGAGACGTGGTTGCTCCTCGGAACTTTGGGTGTGTGTGCCTGAGGCTCAGAGTTGGAGCTCTCCAGCTGTGGATGTACTAAAGCAGCAGAATTGCTCCATACAGCAATTGTTGAGGAAGGTGAAAAAAGATCAAACTTTAATTGCAGATGTGAAGGGGCTGATCTGGTTAGGACTAAGTTGAATCAGAATACAGGGTACAGGATGATATTGTTTATATTTTAAGACTTTAATTTATGTGTGAGACCAAAGGAGGAGTGATTTAATTTATCTAAAATTTAAATTTTCTGTGGAATGCTACCTGATTTAACCTGTCTGGTCAGTTTACTTGGACAACCTAACTAGAATAGGGAATAAGATCTTGGTATTCTGTACAGGTTGATACAATACCCTGATGCATTTCAGAGTGTCTTGGGTATAAAATGAAAAAGTATTTTCAAAGTTGGGTCTGGGGAACTATTAGACTTTCCCACTTGGGGAATTCCTGCTATTCTCTTGAGCAATAGGCCTCCTGATTTACTGAAATTGTAAACAAGGAAATTTGCATGATCTAAACTCAAGATCTATTCCTTTTGCAAAACATAAATGATCCTATTTGAACTTATACCTGGAAGACCAGTGAAAAACTCTGGAATATATGAGCCATACCTCATAAAAGGAGCTATGTTACTAAGCTTAGCTCTTGATCCTGGAGTTTTCACTTATGAAACATTTCTGTGATGATGACACTGAGCGTAATTGTGCTAGACACCAAGACACCCCTGGAAAACCCCCCTTGTTGATTAAACGCCCTCTCTCTCTCTCTGCCAAACTCTGCAAACAACCTCACTCCCTTCCCCCATGTGGGACACGACTCCCAGGGATGAGTCTCCCTGGCACTGAAGAATTAGTACCAGTGTTGACCAGTGATGGTTTCGGAGAAGGTTCTTCATCAAAGGGGGAAATGTTAAAACAAAATAGTGTTTTTATGGCTAAGAGATTTCAAATGGAGTTGGGACGTCATTCTGGAGGTTGTTCTTATGCAGGTCTCAACCAGGTGTTGCAGGTTTCCACAATGTACAGAACCTCAAGCAGC
>PVIY010005454.1:0-94437 GCA_004026745.1 Myrmecophaga tridactyla
CTCCTGTCTACATGGGACATGACTCCCAGGGGTGTGGACCTTCCTGGCAATGTGGGACAGAAATCCTAAAATGAGCTGAGACTTAGCATCAAGGGATTGAGAAAACCTTCTCAACCAAAAGGGAGAAGAGTGAAATGAGACAAAATAAAGTGTCAATGGCTGAGAGATTCCAAACAGAGTTGAGAGATTATCCTG
Organism: Myrmecophaga tridactyla; assembly: GCA_004026745.1. NCBI lineage: Eukaryota > Metazoa > Chordata > Mammalia > Pilosa > Myrmecophagidae > Myrmecophaga > Myrmecophaga tridactyla. The sequence goes on from PVIY010005454.1 coordinate 196, forward strand.
GAGGTTATTCTTACACATTAAATAGATATCACCTTGTTAGTCAAGATGTAATGGAGAGGCTGGAGGGAACTGCCTGAAAATGTAGAGCTGTGTTGCAGTAGCCATGTTTCTTGAAGATGACTGTATAATGATATAGCTTTCATAATGTGACTGTGTGATTGTGAAAACCTTGTGTCTGATGCTCCTTTTATCTACCTTATCAACAGATGAGTAAAACATATGGAATAAAAATAAATAATAGGGGGAACAAATGTTAAAATAAATTTAGATTGAAATGCTAGTGATCAATGAAAGGGAGGGGTAAGGGGTATGGCATGTATGAATTTTTTCTGTTTTCTTTTTATTTCTTTTTCTGAATAGATGCAAATGTTCCAAGAAATGATCATGATGATGAATATGCAACTATGTGATGATACTGTGAATTACTGATTAAATATGTAGAACAGAATGATCAAAAGTTAAGAATGCTTGCATTTATTTGGTGTTTTTTGGTATTAAAAAAAATTAAAAAATTAATTTTAAAAATGGCTCTCTAAACTCCTGTGGGTCCTTCTGACTTCTGCTGGGGCACTTCCTTTCTCCAAGTGTCTGTACTGTCTCTAAAATATCTCCCTCTTAAAGGATTCCAGTAAGCGGATTAAGACCAACCTTGAATGAGATGGATCACATCTCCATGGAAATAAACTAATCAAAATTTCCCACCCAATAATAGGTCTGTGCCCACAACATTGGATTAAAAGAACATAGGCTTTTCTGGGGTATGTAGTGGTTTCAAACCAGCACACCTTGGAATGTCACGTAGTACCAACAACCACAGAAACTAGGAGAGTGGCATGGAACAGACTCTCCCTCAGAACCTCCTAAAGGAACCAACCCTGCCAACAGCTAATAACTTAAACAATGACAAGCACCTTGGTATTTTAGAATATTTGTTTTGTCTTTATCGTCATTTACTTTGGTACTGTATTAATATATCTCCTGAAGTTTGGAACTATGTAGATATTATTACTTTGTCTCCTAGCATTGATTGTTTCTGTATAAAAGTCTGGCTATCCTGACTTCTAAGTAAGGGGATCTTTTTTCTACTTAAAAGTTTGAATATCTTTTTATGTTCTGATGTTCACTAACTTAGGCAGAAATTTCTTAGAATTGAACATTTTGAACTTCTTTCTGAAGCACCATGTTCTGTTTCTATATGTAGATATGAGGATATCTTCATATTGAGGATTTTTTTTTTTACATGGGCATGCACTGGGAATTGAACCCAGTCTCCATCATGGCAGGTGAGAACTCTGCCACTAAGCAACTGTTGCCCACCCCATATTGAGAATTTTTTACTAAAATAAGTTTAAAAATTCCAAAGTGTCCTAAAATTCTTGAATGATCTGGTGATAGCTTGCCTCTTCAAAATCATTTCATGTCCCCATCCTCCCTCCCCCATCACTCAGCCCTGTCACAATGGTCTTCTCAATCTTCAAATAATCAAAACTCCTCCCTTTGGGGCCTTTGAATGGAACTCATCTCCCTATGCCCATCACCTGACCATCTCCTCCTGCAGACTGACACTTGCTCAGTGAGATATTACCTGACATCCCAACAGCTTAAGTTTCACTGTTACTTCTGTTTCATGGCATCCTGTCCTTGGCATTTATAATGTCTCAATTATAACTATTTAGCTGCATGAGATTCTTTGGTGTATTTCTCTATAGACAGTAAGGATAATGAAGACTTGTATCATGTCTGTTTTATTCCTACAAAGTCCCTGACATCTTATCCAGGGTTTTGATTAAATGGATGAATGTAGAGATGGATAGATGGAAACCCTCCATCAGGGTGGGCCTGAATCCAACATGGTTGATGCTTTTGTAAGGAAAGGAAATTGAACATGGAGATGAAGCCACAGGGAGCATCCAAAAGATGGAAAAAGCAAAAATTCTGTCCAAATTTAAAATTCTGTTTTAGTGTTTTCATTGCCTTTTTATATTCACTTTTATTTGATTATTTAGAGATCATTAATTTCTTTATACCAGGATACCTTCCAGTATATGTTGATCTTTTTTAAGTCAGTGTACCACATCCCTATACTATGGACTCAATATGCTCATAAAATCAAGGTTTCTTCTAAGCAGATCTGTCCGGCTTCTACCTTCATATCTGTTTCCAGCTCATGTGCATTCTGTTAGGCCCATTCCACTCCTGGGAATCTCGGGATCTGAACACTGACACCCGCCTACTTGGTCAGGTCCCTACCAAGTCTCCCAACCTCTGCATCTTAAGGAATACCTCAGGAAGGTACAGGTAAAATTATTTTCTTGCACCAGGTGTTTCTTTCTTTCAAACAGGTCTATGACCTCTATTTTCCTTAAATTTGGAATGTAAATTGTTTTCCTTCCTATAGTTACTGTTGCCCACTCCATATTGAGAATTTTTTACTAAAATAAATTTAAAAATTCCAAAGTGTCCCAAAAAAAAGAAAGGCTAATTATGGAATAAGAAAGCTTAATCCCTTAAATGCCTGGATGATTTGTCCATATAATTAACTCATGGCTATCATATTTCTAGGTGTGAGGTAAAGGTAAACTCTCACAGCTGTCGTACCAGGAGAAATCATACCAACTCATTTTTACCTTTCTTCTACATTAAAATAAAAAAAATAATTTCTTTGGGAAAACGAGGACAATTTTGGTAAAAAAAAGAGACAGTTTTAGGAAAAATGTTTTGAATACATTAACAAAATAAAACGAGCATGTGTATCATGTAAAATTAAGTATGAAACAACATTATTTTAAAAGAATCCATGTGATGATATAGTTTTCCTTACCAGAGTCTTCCATCTACAAATCACAAGTCAGCTGATTTAATAACCCTTTCATTTCTCCTGCATTAGGTGTTATTCAAATCATAGTTTTTCATTATTTTTCATCATTTTTTTATGTTAAATTCAAAATAAATGATCATGCGTCAACCTGATTACCTTCTACCTTAGTTTTCCTCCAGACATTGAGGCTTTTTTTTTTCCAGGTCCCAGCTCATCCCCAGAAGTCCAGCCCCATGCTGTCAAGGAGACTTATGCCACTGGGAGTCATATCCCACATAGAGGGGAGAGCAGTGAGTTCACCTTTAAAGTTGGCTTAGAGAGAGAGGTCACATGTGAGCAACAAGAGAGGTTCTCCAGGGGTGACTCTTAGGCATAATTACAAGTGGGCTTAGTTTCCCCTTTGCAGGAATAAGCTTCATAGGGGTGAGCCCCAAGTTTGAGGGCTCAGCTTATTGAATCCGTTGTCCCCACTGCTTGCGAGAATAATAGGAATTCCCCAGATGGAGAAGTTGAATATTTCCTTCTTTCTCCACAGTTCTCCAAGGGGACTTTATAAATACTTTTTTGTTCTCTGCCCAAATTACTTTGGGATATATTGGGGCATCACACTAACCTGTACAAACCCACAAAATCTCATGCCCTATTCAAGATTCCATGTAATTATGGTGTTCAAGTAAATTGACCATACAGGTTAAATTAGATAATGCACTACCCAAAATATAAATTTCACACAAAATAAACATCTCTGCCTTTGGCCTCGCACAGAAGTTAAAGTTTGAAAATATGGGCCATATTATCCTTTATGCTGTAATCTGATTTACCTTAGTCCTATCCAGATCAGCTTCGTTCGTATCTCTAGACAACGTCTGATGACTTTTTCAGCCTTTTTAACAGTTGTTGAATGGGGTAATGCTGACTTTCATAGCTTCAGTGCCCTAACTCTAAGTCTCAGGTGTCACATAAATACCAGAAGTTTCAGGGAATGAACAGGTTATATATAAATAGCTCAGGATCTCAGAATTTAGAAATATCAGTTTCAACTCCTAAATATATGTGACTGCTGTAAGAGTTTACAATCTAGGAATGTTTACAATGGTTAAGACTTATTTTTAACATTGCCTTTTCTTCTATAAAATACATTTAAGATGAGAAATTAGTAAAAGCATTAAAGATGGGATTTTCATAGTTTCCATAAGCCCAGGACACAGCACATTATCAAAGTATATTTTGTCAATGTGGCTGAAGATCTTTTAGAATTAAAGATAGGCAAAAGCACTTCTATTTATTCTTGGTCTTAAGCATTTTCATAGAGACACTTGATAATTAATATATAATATGTAAAGTTTGAGGTTTCCTGTTATAATTCCTTATGAAAAATTAATATAAAGTACACAAACTAAAATAAAAGTAAATCAACAAACCTAGAATAATTTGGAAACAAGGAGAAATCAAATTAAGCCATGGAGTTTTATTTTTAAATGACCATTAACTATTTAAAAATAATAAGCTACAGTAAAGTCTCTAATCTTCACGATTTTTAAGATGCTTAAAGTTCTACTGCAGATAGTTGAATTATATAAGGCATATTTTTTTTCAGAAAAATCAATTACAAAATGCATATTCTATCAAAATTTTTCATCATGTAGTGCCTATATCATAAGAGTGGTGTTAGAAGGATGCTAAAATGAAAGTTATGGATAAACACAGAGAAAGAGCAAATAAATCTAGAACTACATTTTGAATTAAAGAAAATAATGATGTGAGGAAGCATTTCAATGCTTTAGTCTATAAAGTGGACAGTGTGAAGCTATTATGGGTCAGAGTTTATTGGTCCAAGCAATCCATCACAGGTTTTATTGCCTGAATCATATCACTAGCACAATTTCATGGATCAAAAGCAGTGAACAGAAAATAAAAGTAGCAAGAATCTATGCCAACCCAATTTTAGTTTGGAAAGTACTTTGTCACTCATCAATTGTTCCCCACAGTGATCCTCCAAAATGGCTCACCACTCATCCCAACACATCATTACCTAATACTGGAGTGTTTTAGTAGTTATGGTGGAGTTGGACCAGAATTTGGAGTCAGAGAAATCAGAATTTAACTCCCAGATGTCACTTATGAGCCAATTTTTTAAAAATCTGCCTTGAACATTGAGTAAGTTACTTGACCTCCACTAGACTCGTTGTTCCTTAACTGTAAAATGGAAATAAGATTCAGCAGGTAATGTGAGAATTTAATTGAGATCATGCTTCATAGGAAATGTTTCACTTCTCCCATTATGAAGCATATTTAAGCAACACAAGAAAAACTGATGCTTTACTGAAAAATACTCAAAGCAAATTAAAAACAGATAGGTGCAATTGCTCACAGAACCACAGGGAAATACAAGTGTCTCTGAAAATTTATCTTAAACATGTTTTAAAAATATATCAGATCTCTTTTTAAACATTGTATAAAGCACTTATATAGTCACCCACAGTTCCATCTCCATCCTCTCCAGCCTATGCTCTTCTTCCTAGAAATAACCACTGTTCTGAAGTTGATTTATATCATTTCAGTGCACATTTTATAGTTTCATTACATATGCAACTGTGAACAATATACTGCATTGGTAAGTACCATTCTCTATGTCTTTTTGTGAGTTTTTCAGTCAAGAGTATGCTGTTGAGAGTTTTAAACATGTAAGCTGCATAGCATGCCCGCATAAGAATATATACATATTCTTAATTCACTAGGACTTGCATTTACATTTATATAACCATTTTCTATAAATGCATACATTTATAATGTTATATAAATGTATATATCCATCAAAAATACATTAACTCCCTGTTATCTATTTTCATTAATAGTAAAATATATCTTTATTTTTTTCTATTTCATGGGCATGAAGTGTTATCTGAACATTATTTTAATATATTTCTCTGATTGCTGGGGAGGCAAAAAATATGTCAATGTATTTATTAGGCATTTAGGTATTCTTTCCTATGAAGTATATGTTCATATCCTGGGACAACTATTCAATTGGATTATACATCTAATCATTTGAGGTACTTTTTTGCATTATGTGGATTCTTCTCTAAACCCATGGCTCAAATGTGGTTTTCATTATGTTGTTTCTGTTTCTCAGGAAGTTTGAATTGTAATGTTGTCAAGTTTATCAAAACATTCTGTAAAATTAGTAATTTAGTCATTTTATATAAGAAATCCACCCATAATCCGCTGTGATAATGATGTTTTCTTCATTTTTTTCTAAATGTTTTAGAACTTTCCATTTGATATTTAATTCTTTAGAATTGTTTATTGCATTTTGTGAAGTATAGGTCTAGATAAACTTGTTTCCATAGTAAAAAAAAATCTGTTTTCATATCTTTTATAAGAACTTATTTCTTGACTTGTAATGTTGCGAGTTTTATGTGCCATGTTCCTTTCTACATATGGGCTAATTCTTGCTTTGTCTGTCTATTCCTGGTTTAACCAATGTACAACTATATATACTTCTAAAATTACTGTAGTTTGTGATAACGGTTGACACCTGGCAGGGTAAATTATCACTCATTATCCTTCTTGATATTTCTTTGATTGTTCACTTCCATTTCTCTTCTATACATGTTTTAGAATCTGCTTACCACGTGTCTGGAAAAATTTTATTAGCTTTTGTTATAATTACATTGAATTTATGAATTATTATGAGAGAGAAGAGCCATTTTATAACGTTGAACTTCCTAGCTTTTGGCATATTATATGCTTCTCAAATTATTTAGTTTTGTTAAGATTAACAATAGCATTATTGGAAGGTATGAAAAGTAACATTACAAGGCAATTGAGGGATGCTTCTTCAATGAAAAGTATAAAGAAAATTGGTTAATTATGTAGAAACAAATAAAATTCAATTTTGCCACTCAAAAGGTTTATACATTTTTAGAAAAGTATTTCTACATAATATATTTTGTTGCTATTATGAATTTTAACTTTTAAAACTTCTTATGCTAAAAATTTATTGCTAATTTAAGGAATACAGTTAACTTAAACATATGGATATTCTAATCATTAAACTTTCTGAATTTCTTTACAAGGTAGAAAATTGTGTCAGTATATCCTCTTCAATTTTTTTATCTAGATAGTCTCTTCTTTTTCAGTTATATAGGTTTATTATTTATTTTGACTTCTTTCGCTGACTCCCTCTTCTATAATACTGAAAAAAAAAGTGGTATTATCAAGAATTTCTGGCATGTTATAATATTAAATGAACTGCTTCTAACATTTCACCATCAAGTAGGATGTTTAATGAGCTACTGAGATAAAGATAGAGGGTCAGAGGGAGAAGGGAGAAACTTACTTTGACAAGTTAGGGATGTTAAGTCCTATTCCTAGTTTATGAAAACCATTGCTTTGCATTTTTCTCAATCACTAGTGCAATTTTAATATTGCCAATTATGTTTCTGCAACTATTTTATAGTGGCAATTATATCAGTCATATGAATATTTTTCCTTTATATTATTTATGTAATTGTTTTCCTGTTGCAGTCAAGTAAACTAGTCATATATCTTTTTTTATCTTTGTTATTCTAAGACATTCCTTTGTTCCATTTGTCAATATTTGTAAAAGATTTTGCATTTATATCCAGAGTGAAATTAGCCTGCGACTTCCCTTTTCCATTTTGGTTTCTTACTTATTTAAAAGTTAATTACAGCTAGAAGTAAAAACTTAAAATTGTAGAATTGTAACCTATACCAAACTCTGAAATCTGCTGTACAACTAACTGTTGGGGTTATGCTTTCAAATTTATTGCTTTTTTGTATATATGTTATTTTTCACAAAAAAAGAAATAAAAGTAGTCATATATATAGATATATATCTATACATATATTCCTTCTAACCTCCAATATTCTGGAGCAACTAGAAGGAAAAATTTGAGATGATGGTATGGTAGCCCATGACAAACTCTGGGATCTGTCCTGTAACTACTTGTTGAACAGTGCTTTAAAAAGTGTTGCTTTTTTATTTATTTGCTTTGTAAATCTGTTATATTATACAATAAAAAAGTTAGAAAAAAAAGAACTGAGGTATTGTAAATAAAACAGAATCAAACTGATCACAGGGTGGGAGTTGGGGAGTTCATAATTTGGAAGCTATTTTTGATTAAAATAAAATGAATGCTCCAATTCTAATAAATTCTTATATGCCACCAGAAAAGAAAAGATAATTAGAACCAGTATTTGAGTTTGTGAATTTTCTATTTTATCCGTTATGATGACAGCTTATAAAAGTTAGGGCTCACATCTTCCTTGATGTGGGTTTGCCTATAAAACTAACTGTTTGGAATTTGGGGTGTGGAAAATTTTAACAACTCAGAAAAGGTTTTTTGTATTTTTAGTTTATTTTTGAAACAGCCTTTTTAGATCATCTTTTCAAACAAATTAATCTTTTCATTTAAGCCTTTAAACCTAATGACATAAAGTTGCTCATTGTTTCCACTTGCAGGTTTTTCAGCTTTTATTTTATATATAGTTTAATTTGCCTATTCTATGCTTAGTTTTATTTATATGTGTGAGATGATTAGGTTCTGGTATCAGCTTGGTCAAATGATGATGTCCAATTATCTTGTCAGGCAAGCACTGGCCTGACAATTGCTACAAGGATATTTCATGGCTGATTGATAAACCACAAGGCTGACGTATTAAATCATCAGTCAGTTGATTTCAGCCGTGGCTGATTATATCCGTGATGAACTAAGGTGTGTCTCTCATAGTGAGATAATCCAATCCGTTGAGGCTTTTAAGGGAGAAGAGAGACTTTCTCACTACTTCTTCAGCCAGCAAGCCTCTCCTGAGGAGTTCGTCCAGACCCTTCATCAGAACTGCCAGCCTGCCTTATCGATTTTGAACTCTTCCATTCCTGTGGTTGCATGAGACACCTTTATAAATTTCATAGTTACAGATATCTCTTATTGGTTCTGTTTCTCTAGAGAACTGTGACTAATACAGCTTGGCACTAGGAGTGGTTTTTGAGAAACAGAATCTTAAAAATGTATTGTTACAATTGAATTTCTACTCTGATTAGACTCAGAAGCACTAATGACTCTGTTTACAATAATGAAGATGGTACTGACAGTCCATGGGGTGAGTTTGCAAGAGAGATAAGCAAAATATCACCATTAGATTTTGCTAATTGTACGCTTTTACCAGGCAAGGCTCTGCTCTGGATGAGAGTGTTTTGACACCTTTATGGAGTTTTGTGGAATTAAGAAGTATAATGATGTTGGCTGGTTGTTGTTAGATACGCTGGATACAGTAATGAGGGAAAGGGATGACCTGAAGACTTCAAATTTGCAATTTAAGCATCATATGAACAATGTAAGTTTCAATGTTTGCGCTGAAAGAAAATCTTATTTTCTGTAGTTGCAGACTTGAGATCTCTGAAAACTAGTTACAGAACCTCACTGTGTGAGTACCAGATTTATAATGTAAACTAAAATCTGAACCTTGCAGGGTGTCAGTTGTTAAAGTAAGGGCGTTGGTTGGAAAAGAATGGGTTCCTGAAGCATGAGGAAGGGATGTATGACTTGATAATGATGGTGATGGAGAGCCTGGATCCTGGGAATCTGCTGAGTTTTGCTAGATAGATTTGTAATGGAATGCCCTGAGAAAAGAGCTTCCTGGCCTCCAGTCTCCTCAGAGGAGGGGGCCATCCAAACTCCACCTATCACAATTAACCCTTCATTGCCTGCTAACCCTGTAACCACCTCCCCTGGGGAAAGAGTCCTCACTCCTCTGTCTGAAGTGACGAATACTGTTTCACCAGATGAAACTGCAATGGAATGCCCTGAGGTATTTGGCTTGAAAGACATTCTTTTCATGACCCATCCCCCAACCTTTTTTCTTAGAGACCATTAACTAGACTGATGTCCTAAGAGACCCCAAAAGGTGAGGTACATACTGTGAGCCATGAGGAAGTATGCTATGCACCAAAATCACTGCATGAGTTTTCTAATCTATATAGACAGAAATCAGGGGAATATGTATGGGAATGGATATTAAGGGTGTAGAATAATGGTGGAAGGAATTTAAGTTGGATCAAGCTGAATGTATTGAGATGGCCCTTCTAAACAGAGATTCTGCATTCAATGTTGTAGATCAAGGGTTAGAAAGGGCATTAACAGTTTGTTTGGACATTTGACTGAAACATGGATCAAAAGGTAGCTAACACTACCTGAGGTTGAAATGCCAGAACTGCCTGGTATAATGTAGATGAGGAGATCCAGAAGCTTAGAGAGATTGGAATGTTAGACTGGATTTATCATGGAAGACCTGCTCACACAACCCAGGAATGTCCAGAGGATACATCTTTCACCAGAACCTCGAGACATAAATTCTTGAGACTAGCTCCATTGTCCCTGAAGAGCTCCATAGTCACCCTTCTCTGTAGGTCAAACATTATTGTAGTAACTGTTGTCACTGAGCTGGAGTCCTTAAACACAATGAGGATGATGGGATCCCAAGTTGATAGAAGCCATATGGAGACAGTTAATCATCATAGACAAGGTGGGTGTGGCCACCATAATGGACAATCCAATCAAAGCCACAGTCAAAATAATCTGACCCACACAGACTTGTGCCATTGGCTAACAAATCATGGGGTACTTAGAAGTAAAATAGATGAGCAGTCTACTAAGTACTTGTTTGAGCTGTATAAGCAGAAAAATTCTAGTTCAAGTGAACAGAAGTCTAACTTGGAATTACAAAAACATAGAGTCACAGCCCCTTAATCAATTCCCAGATTTGAGAAGTTTACAAACCTAAAGCCCCTTGAATGAGGGGAGGGTTGGGTATCCTTGGGTAAGGACCCTTTAAAACTGCCCAAAATTTACACTGTTAACCTTCCTCCCAAACTTCTCGAAGGAGACCTCCAGCCTTTTAGCAGGGTGACTGAACACCCTGGGCAAAAGGAAATGATCAGATATTTTGGGAATTATTAGACACTAGCTCAGAAGTGACACTAATTCTAAGAGACCTAAAACTCACTCTAGTCCATCAGTCAGAGTAGGGGCTTATGGAGGTCAGGTAATTGATGGTGTTTTAGTCCAGGTCAATCTCACAGTGATGGACCTGTGGTCATTTCCCCAGTTTCAGAATGTGTAATTGGAATGACATACTCAGCAACTGGAAGAATCTCCAACTTGGTTCTGTGACTCATAGAATGAGGGCTATTATTGAAGGAAAGGCCAAGTGAATCAGAAGCAATACTGTATTCCTAGAGGGATTGCAAAGATTAGTGCCACTCTTAAGGACTTGAAAGATGCAGGGGTGGTGATTCCCACCACTTCCACATTCAACTCTCTTTCTTGGCTTCAACAGAAAACAGATGGATCTTGGAGGATGAGAGTGAATTATCATAAACTTAACCAGGTGATGACTCCAATTGCAACTGCTGTTCCAGATGTGGTATCATTGCTTCAGTAAATCAACACATGCCTGGTACCTGATATGCAGCTATTAATCTAGCAAATGTTTTTTCTCAATAGCTGCCCATAAGGACCACCGAAACACTTTGCATTCAGCTGGCAAGGCCAGATTCTGGAGTATATCAACTCTCTCAAATCCTATGTCACAATTTTGTCTGCAGTGACTTTGATCATTTCTGCCTCCCACCAGACATCACACTGGCCCATTATATTGATGATATCAATATAAAGAGTAGACCTAGTGAGCAAGAAGTACCAACTACTTTAAAATTATTGGTAAGACATTTGCATGTCAAGGGATGGGAGATAAATCCAACAAAAATACAGGGACTTTCCACCTCAGTGAAATTTCTAAGTGTCCAGTGGTGTAGGGCATGTTGAAATGTCCCTTTTAAGGTAAAGGATAAGTTGTTGCATCTGGTCCTTCCTATGATCAAAAAAGATGCACAATGTCTAGTTGGCCTCTTCGAATTTTGGTGACAACACATTCCTCATTTGGGTGTGCTACACTGGCCCATTTATCCAGTGACCATAAAAGCTGCTAGTTTTAAGTGGGGACTGGAGCAAGAAGAGGCTCTGCAGCATGTCCAGACTGCTGTACAAGCTGCTCTGCCACTTGAGCCATATGATCCAGCAGATCCAATGGTGCTGGAAGTGTCAGTGGCAAATAGGGATGCTGTCTGGAGCCTTTGTCAGGCCCCTAAAGGAGAATTACAATGCAGACTCAGGATTTTGGAGAAAAGTCTTACCATCTGCTACAGATAAATACTCTCCTTTTCAGAAACCCTTTTAGCCTGCTGCTTGGCCTTCGTAGAAATTGAACACTTAACCATGAACCACCAAGTTACCATGAGACTTGAGTTGTCTATCATGATCTGGGTGTTGTCTGACCCACCAAGCCATAAAGTTGGGTATGCATAGCAGCACTCCATCATAAAATGGAAAAAGTATATCAGGGATAGGGCTTCAGCAGGTCATGAAGGCACAAGTAAGTTACATGACGAAGTGACCCAAATGCCCATTCCCTACTCCTGCCACATTCCCTTCTGTTCTAGTTTGCTAGCTGCTGGAATGCAATATACCAGAAACAGAAAGGCTTTTAAAAAGGGGAATTTAATGACTTGCTAGTTTACAGTTCTAAGGCTGAGAAAATGTCCCAATTAGAACAAGTCCATAGAAATGTCCAATCAAAGGTGTTCAGGGAAAGATACCTTGGTTCAAGAAGAATGATGAAGTTCAGGGTTTCTCTCTCAAGTGAGAAGGCACATGGTGAGCACAGTCAGAGTTTCTCTTCTGTCTGGAAGGGCACATGGCGAGCATGGTGTCATCTACTCTCTTTCTCTCCTGGTTTCCTGTTTCATGAAGTTCCCTGGGAGGCATTTTCCTTCTTCATCTCCAGAGGTTGCTGGTTGTGGATGCTCTGCTTCATGATGCTGCAGCTTTCTCTGCTCTTTCCAAATCTCCTTCATTCTCCAAAATGTTTCCTCTTTTATAGGACTCCAGAAACTTATCAAGACCCACGCAGATGGGTGGAGACATGTCGTCACCTAATCCAGTTTAACAACTGCTCTTGATTAAATCACATCTCCAGGGAGATGATCTGATTACAGTTTCAAATATACAGTATTGAATAGGGATTATTCTGCCTTTATGAAATGGGATTTAGATTAAAGCATGGCTTTTCTAGGGGACATATATCCTTTCAAACCAGCACGCCTTCTCTTTCCCAGACCAGAGCTATTGCTTCTTGGGGAGTTCCTAATAGTCAGTTTACTGAGGGAGAAAACTCAGACCTGGTTTATAGATGGCTTGCAAAATATTCAGGGGCCACCTAGAAGTGGACAGCTGCAGCACTACAACCCCTCTCTGGGATGTCCTTGAAGGATATACTGACTCATGGGCTGTTGCTAATGGTTTAGCTGAATTGTCAGGATCTTGGAAGGAGAATGATTGGGATATTGGTGACAAAGACATCTGGGGAAGCGGTATGTTGTTAAACCTTTCTGAATGGGCAAAGAACATGAAGATATTTGTATCTCATGTGAATGCTTACCAGAGGGTAAATTCAGCAGAAGAAGGTTTTAACAATCAAGTGAATAAGATGACCTATTCAGTGGATACAAGCCATCATCTTTCCTCAGCCACTCCTGCCATTGCCCAATGGGCTCATGAACAAAGTGAGCATGGTGGTAGGAATGAAGGTTATACACAGGCTCAGCAACATGGACTTCCACTCACCAAGGCCAACTTGGCTATGGCCATTGCTGAGTGCCCAATCTGCCAGCCACAAAGATGCACACTCAGTTCCCAATATGGCCTTAGCTTGAAATGATCAGCCTGCTAGCTGGTGGCAGATTGATTACATTGGACCACTGCCATCATGGAAGGGGCAGTGATTTATTCTAACTGGAATGGACACATACTCTGGATTTGTTTTTACTTTACCTGCATGCAATGCTCCTACAAAAACTACCATATGTGGACTTACAGAATGCCTTCTCCACTGTCATGGTAATTCACACAGCATTGCTTCTGATCAAGGAACCCACTTCACAGCAAATGAAGTGCGAGAACAGGCTAATTGATGTTCATGGAACTCTCTGGTGTTACCATGTTCCCCATCATGCAGAGGCACTTGTGTTGATAGAACAGTGGAATGGCCTTTTGAAGACTCAATTATGGTGTCAACTAGGTGGCAATACCTTGCAGGGTTGGGGCAGTGTTCTCCAGGAGGATATATATGCTCTGAATCAATACCCACTAAATGGTGCTGTTTCCCCATAGACAGGATTCACGGATCCAGGAATCAAGGGGTGGAAATGGAGTGGCACCACTCACTATCACTCTTAGTGATCCACTAGGGAATTTTTGCTTTCTGTCCCTGAATCCTTAAGCTCTGCTCATCTACAGGACTTAGTTCCAAAAGGAGATATGCTCCTAGCAGGAGACACAACAATGATTCCACTGAAGGGGAAATTAAGACTGTACCTGGCCACTTTGGTCTTCTCATGCCACTGAATCAACAGGCACAAAAGGGGATTACTGTTCTGTCTGGAGTGATTGATCCTGGCCATCAGGGTGAAATAGGACTGCAGCTACACAATGTAGGCAAAGAAGAGTGTTCTGGAATATATGAGATCCCCTAGGGTGTCACTTAGTACAACTATGCCCTGTGATTAAAGTCAATGGAAAACAATCCAGGCACGACTACCAATGACCCAAAAATTTCAGGAATTAAGCTTTTGGTCACCACACCTGGGAAAGAACCATAGCCAGCTGAAGTGTCTGCTGAGGGTAAAGGGAACACGGAATGGATAATATAAGAGGATAGTGATAAAAATAAACTATGACCATATGACCAGTTACAGAATTGAGGACTGTGATTGTACGGATTTTCTCCCCTATTTTGTTATAAGTATGTTTGCAATTGTACATAAGCAAATATCTTGTTTTCCTCCTATGATATGGCATAGTTATATTGTTCATGTTATAGTATTTAAGTCTTAGAATATGGAGTTTAAGAGTGAATGTTACCTAAGGACTTGTGCCATATTCTGGAAATATAGTGCATATCTAATTGTACACAGGACAGTTGAGTATTGTTAGACAAAACATATGTGTGTTATTGTGTTCTATTTGGAAATTGAGTGTGTTTCAAGGTGATGTGTATAGCTGTCAAATTGACAAGGGGTGTATTGTGATGGTTAGGTTTTAGTGGTAACTTGGCCAAGTGATTATGCATAGTTGTCTGGTCCAGCAAGCACTAGCCTGACCACTGCTGTAATTATATTTCATGGCTAGTTGATAAACCTGAAAGCTAATGTATTAAATCATCAGTCAGTTGACTGCATCTATGGCTAATTACATCTGCTGTCAACTAAGGCACGCCTGCCACAATGAGATAATCCAATCAGCCGGTGACTTTTAAGGAAGGGGAGAGACTTTTTCACTGCTTTTCCAGCCAAGGAGCCTCTCCTGTGAAGTTCGTCCAGAACTCCTCCACTGTGTAATTGCAGTCTTATTTCCCCTTCATCACAGCTGCCAGCTTCACAGCCTGCCCTATGGATTTTGGACTCTTCCTTTCCCACAGTTATGTGAGACACCTTTATAAATCTCATATTTCTCCGTTCCTCTAGAGAACCCTGAGTAATACAATGTTTCTTAGCTTTCCCCTTCATTAGTATTGCATTTAGTTTCATTATTTTTTAGTCTTCTGTAGAACCAGTGTTTTAGTTTAAAGATCTTGTCCATTTGATGATCTTGTGTTTTTGATGATTTTTTAATTATAGTCATTTATATTATTGCCTTTTTTCTTTTTTGATGTTCTTTGCCTAATTTCTCCCAGAAAGTCTTGAGTCTATGTTTGATTGCTTTTTTTTAAGAAAAACTCACATGAAAAGTGGGAAGAACTATGTTAACCATCTTCAATATAAAACAAGAGGTAACATTCCACAGTTAACAAATCCACAACAGAGCATTTTTTCCTCATGTCATTGTCAATGCACAGAACTCATTTGTAATTTTTTAGCTCATGAGGTTAAATGTTGTGTGCATTTTCCCATTTGAGGTTTTGTGACTTGTGAGATTAAATGTATTGGTTATTTTATTAACCGAGTTCACCATATTTTAGAAACTTAATGTACAGTTTTTTGTTTTTTATCAGTTTATTTTTAGGGTTTACATTAATACAGAAAATATAGCTTGGCATTCTTCCCATAATGGCAGTCATCATTAGTTACCATAGCTTGTCTGTATAACCATAAATTAAAAAATTTCTTTGGCATATGGGATGGAAAGTGAAAATTAATATGATTTTTTCCAAGGACACAGAAGTTTAGTTTGAATATAAATAAAAATATATAATCAGTTTCAAACAATTATAGGTCAGGTTTTTAAATGCTAAGGCAGGAAAACTGATGTATTGAAAAATTAAAAATTAGCTCTGGAAGAACAAATTTCAAAAACTGTATATTTTAATATTCTTTCCTACAGTCACAATACATTTTAGCATATCAAAGACTTTCAGAAGTACTACAGTAGGTTACAAAAAGCTTTTTTACTGCTGTTTAACTCAATGTCATCAAACTATATTTGACAATAGGATAACTTTTCTGACAATCAACTCAAAAAAGTATTTAGGAAATACAGTTTTTAATCAATGATTATGTGATCTCTAAAAGGACTAAATAAATAACACCCTCTGTGGTAGTTCGATTCAGTTGTCAACTAGGCCAGGTTCAGGTGCCTAGCTCTGTTGTTGAGCACATGAGCCAGTGGTACGTGAACCTCATTTGTTGCTTATTATATCTGCAGTCGGCTAGGAGGGTACCAGCTGCAATGAATGATGTTTGATTTAATTGGATGGCGCTTAAATGAGAGAGCTCAACGTAGCACAGCCCAAGCAGCTCAGCATACCTCATCTCAGCACTCCCAGCTCAGCCCAGGCCTTTGGAGATGCAGAAAGGAATCACCCTGGGGAAAGTTGTTGGAACCCAGAGGCCTGGAGAGAGGCCAGCAGAGACCATCCTGCATAAGAAAGAACCTCAGTTGAGAGTTAGCTGTCTTTCCTCTGAAGAACTAATTAAATCCCCTTTAATTAAAAGCCAATCCATCTCTGGTGTGTTGCATTCCGGCAGCTAGCAAACTAGAACACCCTCCATTGCCACTGAATATTTGAATAAATTGAGAAATAAGAAAAAATAAGTCCAATGCTAACTAAACCCTAAAATTAAACAGATATATCTACCCAACTGCAAGGATGCTTGACTAAGAGGTTTCTCTACCATATGGAGAGAACTGGCTCTAAAATAAAAGTGAAGATCACAGCTCTCTCTGAGCCAGTGGACTCCCAAAGTGAGTAGAGAGCTGATGTTGAGCCAAACGTGCCCAGTTACTCTTCCCTGATAAACCCTTCATATAAATTGCTCCACCTCCCCAGACATGGATTGAATAAATGGGCAGACAGACCCATATGTTTTATAAATGGTGACCTTTATAAGGAAAGACATATAACTTGGAAAGAAGAATTTCTTAATAATATTCCCCAGATTTTATTCTGGGGAATTGAGCCTAATCATTGATCATATGGTCATCCTGGAGTATAGTAGGGCCCTTTAGGAGAGGGAATCCACAGTATGTCATCCATGGAACCATTTTCCTAATAGCAATCACTGCTTCTTTAGGCATTTTCCTGGCTGTACCTTTTCCAGTTTAGATCTTGACTTCAAAAACTTCAAATATGACTCTGACTCAGAATAATACAGTTAATCAAAGCCATTCTTTATGCAAGAATGAAAATTGCTTTCTTATTCTACTTTCCAAATTATGGCCAACTACATTCATTAAACATAACAGAGTCACTTTGATTAGATTAAACACCAATCAAATACTCCATTCACATAAAACATAAAGACATTCAAAAACTAAACAGACAATAACCTAGAGAGCCCCTAATTTGATTAAAATCCTTTCCAATTATAAAACTTCCAGGTGGTAAAGATTAAAGGTTAAATCTCCTTGCAAGTTAAATTTAAAAGGGATTAAAGAACAAAAGAAATTCAAGTTTGAAATCAATCTGTCTTACCTTGATAAGTTAAAGCTCAGAAAATTACAGTCCAAAACTCATGCTCCTCAGTTTCTTACATGCTCAGTCTCATTTAGAGTAGTTTTTTGCTGCCTGAGAAGAATGAAGAGCTATTCAATATCTGCAACCTGGGCTGTATGTCATAGGAAAAGATGCAGTATTTTCAGGGCCTCAGAATTTGCATTAGTTCAAAGCCAACTTTCTGGTATGCCTTACTTTTAAAAGATTTTAAAAAGTAATAGGCTACAAAATTATCACTGCACTGGCTTCATGCATACCTACTTGGAAAACAACTCCTATCTCTAATCCCAGACCCATAATAGCTGTAAAGTTATATTCTTGGATTTGCCAAATACTGTAAGAGTAGAGAATCCATTTTTGAGCCCAGGGATGTAGGTTGGTAAATGGCTTCATTTCACCTTCAGCAAGATGGCAATTGGCGACGTTTCTAGAATTTATAACTTTTAAATTTAAAATCAGTTAGGGGTAGTGTCTCAGTAAGAGAGACTGTATCTAGGGAGAAAATCCACTTATGAAATTATCTCTTCTTAGAGAGTGGTATGGTAGACATGGTAGCACTAATCATAAGATCTTAGATGCAGCACATTTCTTTCATAGGTAGACTAAAAAATGACTCCTAAAGATATTCATGCCCTAATCCCCAGACTGTGACTACATTACCTTCAAAAACAAAAGGGATTTTGCAGTTGTGATTAAGTTAAGGATTTTGATATAGGGAGATTATTCTGGGTTATCTGTGTGTACCCAATGTTCCAAGAGTCCTTATAAGAGGGTCAGAGTAGAGAGAGGATGGAAGCAGAGTCTGGAGTGATGCACTTTGAAGATGAAGAAAGGGGGCCTTGAGCCAAGTGATGCCTCCAGAAGAAGCAGTGTCACCACACTGATTTTAGCTCATAAAACCCATTTTCAGACTTCTGACCTCCAGAACTCTAAGCTAATAAATTTGTGTTCTTTTAAACCAATGAGCAATTTGTTGCAGCTGCAATAGAAAACTAATACACTTTTCATCTAGTGTATTCAAACCATGCCTTGTGAGCTAGGGGTTCATGATTTTCAGTCTGGATTGAAGATGTGCTCTTTGTAATAAAGGTCCCTACTTTAGTTTGCTAATGCTTCCAGAATGCAATATACCAGAAACGGAATGGCTTATTTAAAGGGGATTTTTTAAGTTACAAGTTTACAGTTCTGAGGCCTTAAATATGACCAAACTAAGGCACCCAGATAAAGATACTTTGACTCCAAAGAAAGACTGATTTCCATCTGGAGTTTCTCTGTCACTTGAGAAGGAACATTATGATTTCTACTGGCCCTTTGCTCCCAGATTGCATTGCTTTCAGGTCCTCTTTCCAGTGGCCTCCTTTCTGAACTTCAGTCTGTCTCTGTACATCTCCAAACATCTGTGTCTATGTCACCACTGAACTGTTTCTCTCTCCGTGGGTGCTCTTACAGACTCCAGTAAACTAATTAAGACCTATATTGAATGGTCAAAGTCACATCTCCATCTAATCAAAATGTCATACCCACAACCTAATCAAGAGTTCCACCATACAATATTAAATCAGGATTAGAGGAACATGACTTTTCTGGGGTACATAAAAGTTTCAAACCAGCACAACCCCTAAAATATCTTATAAGAAAACATTCTAAACATGGTTTTGATTCTCTCTTGTTAGGAATTTTTTTAAGCCTGAGAAACATGGGACCCACTGAAGACTTTTTCCTTGCTCTTACAACTTGTTTCAGCTAAAAAAATCACCCTTCTAAGCAGAAGCTATTATTGATGCTTCTGAAATCTGTACCCTCTTACCTGTGGAGAGAACCAATGAACCTGCCATGTGCTCCACTAGTCACTGTCTTTCCTTTCTTGTTCAAGTGGTATATTTGCCAGGCATTTCCTCAGGAGTCAGACAACACCTAACCTGCACACTTACTATGCCCTTGAATTCAAAGTCGGTCCCTACAGAGTTTTCTTCCTGGGCTTAAATACAAGACAAGTTGGGGTTGGTAATTTTGTATAGCCAAGCTAAGTCTGGCACTCACAATTTAAATCTTTAGAACCTTACTGCTTGTCTATAGTGAATGAAATTCAGCTCCTGGCACTTAAATTCCTGTCTAATAAATTCATTATAAGATCCCTCATGTTTCCCCTAAGCTGTCTAATCTTAGCTTCAATCAATAGTGCTTAGAAAGGCAATGTTGCTTCTCAGGATACAATCTGAGACATGCCCAGCTGTAAAACTTGTTCAACATTCACTCCCACTTTAGACTAGAAAGCCTATGTATCCTCAACTTTTGCTGTCAGAGGATGAGGTAAGGAACAATGACTTTCTCTTATGAGGATGGAGGATCACATATAAAAAGCCATGGTTTAATGGCCAGAGTCATTATAGAACAATAATCCACCCAGATTAAAATGTTGTGTAGCCATCTTAAACCTCACAACTAAAATAGCCCACCTGACATATAATCAGTCTTAACAAACTGCCAAGAACATAGTTTGCTGTCCACATAGGGAATGCCAAAGCCACACACTTTGGAGCCAACAAAATCTTCTCCATATATTGAGTCTACAAATTCCACTGTCTCTTTTATTACTCTGTTTCCCCAATACACCAAAGGTTGGGGTCTTTGAGAGATAAGATAAATAGTACCTGTCTTCCCCTTTCACATACTGATCCAAGAGAAAAAGAGAAAAAAAAAAAGATTATAAGAAGTCTAGTTTGGGGAGCAGAGCTTCATATGAAATCCAAATGGGCCTGGTATCTAAGCCCAGATGTGTGCAATCTATTACCTCCAGCTCTGGCAGCTTCGGCACCACATGGAAGGCCAGTCCCTAGAGAAGCATAAAAGAACGTGTACTTTCTGAAGGTAGACTGGCCCCCTAAGAGGAAAGAAGTACAGAACTGAGCCAAACATGCAGAGATTATTCTTCCCAAATTCATCAGCTATGTGTCACTCCTCTTCACACCTTAAAGGCACAGTGAGTGGAAGGGGCTAGGAGAATGGTGCTAATGCGTTTCTGGTCAATTGGAAAGAAAATGTCAGTAGCCTGGAAGAAGTTTTCCCTCTGTTTGTGCTGGTTTAAAGCCGTCGGGCCCAGAAAAAAACATGTCTTTGTTTTGTTTTGTTTTTTGTTTTTTTGAAAGCATGGTCTGGGAATTGAACCAAGGTCTCCCGCATGAAAGGTAAGCATTCTAGCACTGAACCACCTGTGCACCCGAAAAGCCATGTTTTTAAATCATGAGTCAATATTGTTGGATGGTGTGCTGGTTTGAACAGAAGTATGCCCCCTAAGAAAAGCCATGTTTTGATATAAAACCCATTCCTTAAAGGTAGAATAATCTGTATTCAATACTGTATGTTTGAAACTGTAATGAGATCATCTCACTGAATAATGTGATTTAGTTAAGAATGGTTGTTAAACTGGATTAGGGTATGACATGTCTCCACCCATTTGAGTTGGTCTTGATTAGTTTCTGAAGTCCTATAAAAGAGGAAACATTTTGGAGAATGAGAGATTCAGAGAGAGCAGAGAATGTTGCAGCACCACGAAGCAGGGAGAACCACCAGCCAGTGACCTTTGGAGATGAAGAAGGAAGACATCTCCCGAGGAGCTTCATGAAACCAGAAGCCAGGAGAGAAAACTTGCAGATGACGCCGTATTCACCTTGTGCCCTTCCAGCAGAGAGAGAAGCCCTGACTGTTCGCCACGTGCCTTCTCATTTGAGAGAGAAACCCTGAACTTCATCGGCCTTCTTGAACCAAGGTATCTTTCCCTAGATGCCTTTGATTGGACATTTCTTTAGACTTGTTTTAATTGGGACATTTTCTCGGCCTTAGAACTGTAAACTAGCAACTCATTAAATTCCCCTTGTTAAAAGTCATTCCATTTCTGGTATATTGCATTCCAGCAGCTAGCAAACTAGAACAGATTTTGGTACCAGAGAGTGGGGTGCTGCTGCTGTGGTTTGCAAATACCAGACCTGTTGGAACAGTGTTTTGGATGGCTAAGGGGAAGATTTTGGAGGAACTGTGAAGAGATTGATGGAGAAGACCTGGAGTGCGTGAAGGGACTGTTGGTGTAAATGGAATCACTGCCAATCTTGACAAAAGAGGACACAAAAGGGAGAGATTGGAGTTTGCAGAGTGAAAACCATGGATGCTCGGGTCTGAAGCCAAGAAATCTCGGCCAGGAGAGTGAACCCACCTGTGTACATGGAGAGGGTGAGTTTACCCTGAAGAGTGAGGATGAGCCTCTCATCTTATTGCAGTGGAAGAGCTGTGTAGCCTCAGGCCTTGGAGAAGGAAGAGCACGCTCCTCGGGGGACTGGGAGAGCCTGGCTGCCACCATGTGGAGGGGTTGAGCGTGTGCCCCAGAAATGGCAGAGAGCCCAGGGGTGGCCCTGATGCCTGGAGAGAGTGGAGCCTAGAGGTGGTCTCCTCGATGTTCCCCAAGGTTGATTTGGAAAGAGGCGGGCCACTGCATAGGCCCTCGGAAAGGGTGGGACTGCATTTTCTAAGCTGAAGGATGAATGACTTTCAGACTTTGAAATTCCATGGCGCTTGCCCTTCAGGTTTTACATCTGTGTTTCTTCCAATTTCTCCCTATGGAAATGAAAATCTGTATCCTGTGAGTATCCTCCTTTGCATCTTGGCACCAGACAACTTGTTTTGAGATTCACAGGTCCACAGCAAGAAGAGAATTTTTTTTGCACCTGTTTAAGGTGATGCTTGAAGTTGCCAAGTTGACAAGGGGTGGACATGTGTTAGTTAGATTCAGTTGTCAACTTGGCCAGGTGAGCACACCTAGTCTTGTTGCTGCGGACATAAGCCAATGGTACGTGAATCTCATTTGTTGCTAATTACATCTGCAGTCGGCTAGGAGGCGTGTCTGCTGCAATGAGTGATGTTTGACTTAATTGGCTGGTGCTTAAACGAGAGAACGCAAGGTAGCACAGCCTAAGCAGCTTGGCATTCCTCATCTCAGCACTTGCAGCTCAGCCCAGGCCTTTGGAGATGCAGAAAGAAGTTACCCCGGGGAAAGTTGTTGGAACCCAGGGGCCTGGAGAGAAGACCAGCAGAGAACATCCTGTGCCTTCCACGTAAGAGGGAACCTCAGTGGAAAGTTAGCTGCCTTTCCTCTGAAGAACCAACAAAATAAATCCCCTTTTATTAAAAGCCAATTCGTCTCTGGTGTGTTGCATTCCGGCAGCTAGCAAACTAGAACAGATGGGATCATTTTACTAAGTTGTCTCCATTGAGATGTGACCTACCCAGTTGTGGGTGGGACCTTCTGACGAGGTGATTTCTATGGAGATATGTTCCCACCCATTCAAGGTAAATCACTTACTAGAGTCCTTTAAGAGAGAATCATTTTGGAAAAAACTTCAGCGCTGACACAGACAGAGGTGTTTGGAGATGCAGAAGGAAAATGTCCTTGGAGAAGCATTTGAAAGGAGAAGCCAGGAGAAAAAAATATCCAACACCACCATTTGCCTTCCCAGTTGAGACAGTAACCCTGAACATCATTGGCCCTTTCTTGAGTCAAGGTATCTTTCTCCTGATGTCTTAGCGTGGACATTTTTATGGCTTAAGAACTGTAAACTTGTAACTTAATAAATTATCTTTATAAAAGCCAACCCATTTCTGGTATGTTGCATTTCTGGCAGCATTAACAAACTAAAACACTGTTGCTGAAAAAAAAAAGCATTAATACAAAATATGGTACAATATACTTAGATGTGAATTCCTCTTCCACTATGCTATTAACCTTTGATGTATCCAGCTATTTGTACTAGTAAGTCTTTCTGAGAAAGGGTTCAAATAAATACATTTTGGTTATGGCAATAATGATGTTTCTAAGAATGAAATCTAAAACAAGCAACTCCTAATTCATTTTGTGTCAAATATGAACTGATTTAGTCTGAAAGACAAAAGAATATATGCATACTATCTCCAGGTCTCCTGCTAACTTTTACTCCATTAGGGAACCCATGCTCTCTAAGAATTGGGTTTTGAAACGAGACTGGCATTTGAATCTCAATCTTATAGATTAGTTGTTGTGTGATCCTTGGAAAGTTACACAACCTCCCTGTGACTTAGTTTCTCCAAATATTCCTGTTTCAGAGAATGGCTGTGAGGACACCATGTTAAAACATAGTCAGCATCTAACCACATTAATGACGTTGTACAATATAGAACATTAATGATCGTTACTGCCTGCCCTACACTACCTTGAAAATCCCTATCTCACTAAATGCCAAATAGACTGAATCTTTTTCTGGAATAGGGATGCTAGGGTTCGTTTGCCTCAACCAAGCTTTAAGTAAAGCCCAGAAGAAGTTAGTAAACAGGAACAAGAGTACAATAATCGTTATTTGTTTAAATCTTTTATCCCAAAATCTGCCTTAAGACCTTCAAGGGACAGATTTCCAAGCATGAAAAGCAGTATTCAAGAATACAATGAGGGTGATTTTATGGTTAAAACAAATAAGATATCAGTTACAAAGATACTCTGTAATGAGTAACTTTAAAATAATGCGTACTGAGGTATCTAAAAATTTTTACCTATATTTATGTATTTCTAGATATTTACCACCCAATTATGTCTCAGTGTTTTTTTTGCCTTTTTATAGGTAAGTGAAAGAAACAATGTGTGGGAGCAGGGAAGGGGGAAAAGTTGTTCGTTTTCTACTTTCACCTTTTCACTAATTTTCCCCTCCAATTCTCTGCTCCTACACCCAGTAGTTTGTCCATTTTAAACTTCACAATCAGTTTGGCAGCAAGCCCTCTATTTTTGTTCCACAAAATCACTGTGTCTTTGACTGTGCCCAAGAACCCCAAATTTTAACTCACAATTTGTGTCCAGTTTAGTAGCAGTAAAGTTCATTGGCTGATTTCAGGCATGATGAGGACTGCAATATTTAATTATACACATATGTGTATAACTAGTAATTATAGTAGACACTTCATAGTTTTTTTTGTGAAAATTAAACTTAGTAACTGTACTAAATAATAACATATTATTTATAACATAATAAACATTTAAGAAGCATTTTCAAATTATTCCTTTGGTGGAAAAATTGTGTGAACACTTTTTATCATTATGAAATTGAAGATAATCTTTTTTGTTTCTATTTTAAGGACTGCATACAAAATTAAAAAATTACCACATTCCTAAACTTGAACACTGTAATAATATATTCTTAAGTAATTCCACAATTATCTCAGGATTCAAAAGTTTATAAGTGGTGAATGATGTCAACATTTGAAAGGTGTCATTAAAATAATACCTATAATATCTGTAATGGGTGCTTAAATTACCTACTTTTCCTAAGAAAGTACTGTTTAAAGGTTTGGCAAAAGTATTTCAAAATTCTTCCTATACCGCTACAAAATATTTACTCTATTTAGAGATGAAATAGCAATCCCACTCCATAATACTCTTTATTTAATATTCTTTTTGTGTATGTATAAAGCTGCAAAAAGATGTTTTTATGATATCTCATTGGTGTTTGGTATTTTAAACTTAGGGATGGACAAGAGCTCGAGATAGATAGTGGTGAAAAACAGCTTTTTAACTTGTTAACTCCCATTCACTCCACTAACACACAGCCACATACACACACCTATAAAATGTGTGTAATATAGTATGTTCTCTCATTTTGCATGTAAAAGGTAACTGCCAAGAGGATAAGAAGTGAAAAGCATTATTGCCAAACAGAAATTAAATGTAAGCCACTGAATGTAAGCAGTCGTATATGTTTAAAAATGTCAAGGACTCACATTAAAAAAAGTAAAAGTAAAACAAATGAAATTAATTTTATTATTCTGTTTTATTTAGTATAATCCATGCAAAATGTTATTTCAACATGTGATTAACATTAAATAAACATTGCAATATTTATTTAATCCAGCAAATAACTTTATTAAAATAAATGACTAATTTATTAAATAAGTATTAAATAAAATCATTAATGAAATATTTCTTAGTGTATGTGCTGCACTGTCTTAGAAATCAAGTGCATATTTTATGTTTAGAATGTGTTTCAATTTGGATTAGTCACATTTCTAGTGCTTGATAGCCATCGGTAGCTAGTGACTACCAAATTGGGCAGCACAAGTTAGAAAAAAATGGTTTCTCTGAAGAGAGCTATAGATACTATTTTGGTTTGTTAAAGTTGCCAGAATGCAATACACCAGAAATGGAATGGCTTCTAAACAAGGAGTTTATTAAGTTGCAAGTTTACAATTCTAAGGCTATGAAAATGTCCAAACTAAGGCATCCACTGAAAGATACCTTAACTCAAGAAAGGGCAATGACTTTAGGGGGGATCTTGCTCAGCTGGGAAGGCATATGGCAACATCTGTTAGCTTTCTCTCCCTGCGTCTTCAAATGGCTTTTCTTTCTGCATCTCCAAAGGTCTCTGGTTGTGTGAGCTCTGAAGCTTTTTCCAAAAATGGTTCCCTCTTAAAGGGATCCAGTAAGCAACCCCATCTTGAATGGATGGTGACACATCTCCATGGAAACCACTTTATCAAAAGGTCCCACCCACAAGGGGGTGGGTCACATCTCCATGGAAACAACTTAATCAAAAAGATCCTACCCAATAATGTTGAATCAGGATTAAAGAACATGGATTTCACACAACAGTTTTAAATTGGCACAGATGCACTGCACTTCAAATAATTATATATTCTTAAGTGTCACCCCTACTACCTCTATGGCTCAGCAAGAGACTCTGTCAATGTTCTTAAGTTGCTTCTCTCACTCTTCCACATTCTGCCTGAAAAAAATAATCTGTAGTGTCAATACTGGAAGAAAATATACATGTCCAAGAAAAGTTAAATCTAATTTATTTAAAGAGGAGTAAACATCTAACAATAGAAATAGAAAACATATGCAAGACATATCAAGTAACTTTAACAAGTGCTTAAATGTAGAAAGGACAAATTTTCAGAAATGTAATGGTTTACACTAATGCTTTTCGACAGAAGACCCAGATTGTGTTTTATGAGATATAACTGAGATCCATATATTCATAGACCCTTCAGTGTCACTGCAGGTATTTCATAAGCTTAATTTCTCAGATTTTAGTATTATATTCTTTAATTTCAGTAACTTAACAATTCTGGTTGAAAATGTAATGGGAAATCAAAACATGCAGAGACTTATGAATGATTTATGAAAACTAAAGCTTTTATTCTGAGTGAAATGAGGAATTACTGAGAGATTTTAAGCAATGGAGAAATAATCTCTTACCTGCCTTCCAAAAGAATCACTTTGGCCACTGAATGTAGAATAGATTGCATGGAACAAGAATAAAACTAGTTAAGAGGTTATTATAATATTCTGAATTAAAAAGAATTGTGGCTTGGACTGGCTGGTAGCAGTAGAGGTGATCAGAAGTTTTTACATTTTTTAAATATTTTAAAGTTAGAGCCAAGAGGGTTTTATGAAAGATTGGATGTGTGCTGTGAAAGAGAAGAGTCAGGCATGAACCTGATGTTTTTCAGCCAGAACAAATGGAAAAGTGAAATTTACATGTACTTCAAAAAAAAGAAAGACTGCAAGTAGAAAAAATTTTGGAAAAAAGATCAGCAGCTCAGTTGGGGATATACGATGTTCGTGGTGCTTTCAGTTTAAATTGTCCAATCTGGCATTCATGTGAGACATCTGGATAGAAGATGTAGATTGAGGATTCCTCAGCTTATACATAGCATTTAAAGCTATGTGAATGGAAGTAATCACCAAAGGAGAATGTGTAGAGAGAGGAGAGAGGAGGGGAGGGCACGGCAGGGGAAGGGTCGGGAGAGTTCAGATCCTTGAACCTGAAGCACTCTAATGATAAGTTGTCAAGGAGAAGAAAACCCAGCAAAGCATATACATAAGAAATGACCAATAAGGTAAGCGATCTCTAGGAGAATGTTGTATCCGAGAAAGGAAATGTTTAAAGGAGGAAAGAGTGATTGGCTGTATCATATGATACTGTCTGGTCATGTACAAAAGGAAGAAGAATTAATCATTGGTGAATTTGATAAATGAAATTTCAATGGATGCTGGGAGCAAACTCCTGATAGGAGGTATTTAATTGAAATGAGAAGAAAATAATTAAAGATAGAGTGTGAGTAATCCTTCTACAAAGCAAATAAGGGTAAGGTAGAAAACCCTTTATCCATTATTCCTTTCAAATCCTTTGCACCTTCTCTATTTCCACTAACCCTTTCAGCTTACCAGAATCTCTTGCCATGATTTCTATATTAACCTAATCTCCAACACCTCCAATCCATTTCTCATGCCTTTGCCAGAATTTCCTTTCTAAAATAAAAATCTTACTAGATCTCTTGACTACTTAGAGCTTTCAATTGCTTCCATTCCTTTGGAGTAAAATACAAATTAGGCAATGCTTGATCCTTTCCTTCTTATCTAAAGTCATTCCTCTTATGGCCACCTCCCAGTCAGACCACAGTCACCCAACTACTTTGAATAAGCATTACAGGATTTCTATTTATTATAGAAATTTCTTATGGTACTGAGGTTTTGTCCAGGTATCCATCCTTTTCCATTAAATTTTTCTGATTCATGAGGAGCTAACTCTACATTGATGGATCTATCTATCTCTCTCTCTATATATATATAACTTTTCAATTGCTTCCATTCCTTTGGGGTAAAATCCAAATTATTTGGGATAATTATTTTGTCTTGATCACTCAAGGTAGTCCCAAAGCCCTGGCCCAGTGGTTGTCTCTGAATCCCAAGCTAAAGGCGATAAGCTTGCAACATTCCTCTAGTAACTGTGATATATCCAGGTATGGGCAAATGTCTTAAATTGGCCCTATCAGTCTATAAGGATTTATGTTCCAATACTGTAAGAGAGGGATTCTTCTTTTTTTCAGTAGACTTCAATAAAGAAGGACTTTGTTCAGTTGCTATTGGGAGCCATCTTGCCAGCTGAATAAAGCTATCAACACACTGAGCCAAGAAAATTATCAAGAAACAGAGCCAGGGTGGCTGCCGTGGCTCAGCAGGCAGAGCTCCGACCTGCCATGCTGGAGGTCTGGAGTTCAATCCCTGGTGCCTCCTGCCCATATGCAAATTAAAAAAAAAAAAAAAGAAACAGAGCCAAAGACCAAATCATATCACAACAGCAGGCCTCCACAATTGTTCAATGTCTGTTCTGTTACATAAAATATGGCTACCTTGTAACAGGCAATTGACATTTGGATTTCTATTACTGGTTATATAACCAAAACAAACTCTTTCATTTTAATCACTATTTAGGTACCTTTTCTTCTATCTTCTATCTGCTATCTGCAAATGTATTTCCTTCATTCTTTACTTGGATGACTGCATAAACCAGCACATTTTAGATTTTTCCCAAATTACCTCAGACTAAGAGAGCTGCTGCTTAGAACCATGATATAGAACTTATCACACATTGCAACTATAAATTTATGTCAATTTTACTACATTTAAATTGTGCAAAGGGGATTCAATTATGATTAAAAGCCTCCTATGTTGAATCTTCTCTGATTCAGTTATACAATAGTTTTTTTAACTCTTAAAATTGATAGATAATACTTTTAGCATAGTCTCATTCTATAAATTTTAGCTATGTTATTGCACATCAAGGAAAAATAACATTCAAACTTGCCTCACAGTTACTACTTATCTATTTTGACAACCAAATATAAAACCCAATTTTTCTACTGAATATGGCAGGTTTGGGTTTACTAAATTATATTCTTGTGACAGAGTATTGAAAAGTAAGTTAAGATGCATTTATTTCTTTCTCAGGAAACAAAAAGTTATTTTCAATTTTTTGACAACATATGTTTAAATATGAAGGTTATCTCTTCCAAAAATGGAAAGTTTCAAGTTCACTTAAAAATATTCCCTATGAAATTTCCTTTTTCAGATACTGACGTTTCTTCCAGGTCACAATCATAAGCAAAATTTATTGAACACTACAATTTTTTTTAACTGTGAAAGATACCCCAGAAATATGTATCTCGTTTTCATATGATTTTTAATAGATCATGACTCATATCTGAGCCAATTCTTTTTCACCCAGCAAGAATTCATCTCTAAAAATCTACCATGTTATGTTCTCAAGTTCACACTGAAACTTGCATGAGAAATCAACCAGAAAATGAGAAACACATGCAAATGAATTGCTTCCTAGAAAGTGCCCTAGAAGAAGAAGTTTCTACAAAAAAAAAAATAAATCCCATATCACAAAAAAATAAACATAAAGAAAAGAGGCCAATAATTCATCAAGGAAGCAATAAGATTATATCCAGAGTGGACAGAAAAAAAACTACAGAAAAGTTCTCACACTCTTCCAAATTAATTTTCAACTGAATATTAAGATCTAGTTCTTCCCCTACAAAAATCTATCTGTATGAGTTGTGGTTTCCTTGCTGCATGTGCTTTTTTCTGCTTACAAAAAGGCAATAACATCTGAACAAGAGTTCATGCTCTGCATTTAGGAAGACAAATGAGACATCCACAGGGGACAGAGGTGCTTATTCCAGATCAGTGGCTACACAGTAGGATGAAAGCACTTAACCTATTGAAGAAGTGATTTGGGTAATTGTGAGGATAGATACATTTGTTATTATATTTCATATTTACATGTAATTCTCAATTTTGCTCTCTAAGTAATGTATGACTATTAGTAATAATGGGAAAATAAGATAAGATGCACTGGAATGCTTCTAATATCTAGGGAAATAGCTCTAAATTTAATTCATATAGCTATACTTCTACAGCCATATATTTAAATATTTATTAAATATATCTAAACTTATCAAAGAAATTTCAGTGTGGTGTGATTATTAAGGATAGAACAAGAAAATGTCTTAATGAGAAATTGATCTTCCACCTCAGTCTTCCTAATTTCCAACTGTAATCTCTTGAGTCAAGTTATTTCTAAACACTTTTGTTTTTATTTCTTTCGCTGCTGATTAATAGCTTAAGTTTGTTTGTTTGTTTTAAATTTTAGATTTAGTTTATTTAAAAATCTAAGCCATTAGCTTCCATACTTAAATTTGTTTGATAGTTATAATTGGTGATGTGCTGGTAAATGTTTAACAGTGGATTCAGTGGGGAGAGAAAAATACCCAATTTGTAGTATATGCCAATTTCTATGGTGTGAATACTACCACCATTGCCGATGTCAAGCTATCAGAGGTTTAAAAACTGGCTCAAAAATTTCTGAAAATTTAGCAATCAGCATTAGTGATCCACTACAGCCTGGCTCCAGAACACAACCGGTTAACATTTACATAAACTCTTATCCACATTTTTATATATTTCTAATTCTTCATCAAGGCTCTTTACTCAGTAATTAATTCTGTCCTTTATCTTTCCTCCTCCCTTCTATCTTATACCTTTATCAAGGATTATTTTTATATTAAAATATCTACATTCGACTGGGAAATTACAATTAAAGCTTTCTGTGTTCCCTCTTGATTCTTAAAGTTGAAAATTTATAAACAACATTATATGAGTAAAGCCTTGTAGCCTATGTATCATGGAACATGATTTTCTTAACTAGGTTTTTTGTTTCTTGGTTTTGTTTTGGATCTGGTTTTCTTAGAGTTTCTAATTACTTTATGTGAGCATGCTGTGTGCCTGTGGACACGATGCTAGGATGTGTTTATCATATTCTCATATTTATCAACTATTTCAGACTATTTTGTGATATCTCTTTGTTTTTTTTTGGGGGGGGGGCGGGGTGCATGGCTTGGGAATTGAATCCAGGTCTCCCACATGGAAGCCGAGCATTCTACTGCTGAATAACCCATGCACCCCATGATATCCCTTTTTATTACAAGAATCCCCTCTCCCAGAACCCACCTTCTTCCTGCTCCCATCTGATGGCTTCTCTCTATTGTATCATCTTTGTTATTACTCTATGCACAATTAAACCCAACTCTGTATCTACATCATGCTATAATACCTACGTCATGGTGTTGACCATGGCTATAAAAACTCACAACCATGTTAATGGGTCTCCCTACAAGGTCATGATCACTAATCTTAAGTGGACTTGAGAGATCATCAAACCTCCTGCATTGTCCTAAAACAAAATATACAATCAAGAAAAAAAAATCCTCTGTACCAATATTTCATACCTTCCTCTGACTTCTCTGACATTCATACCTCTTTTACCATGTTCACTTTCAGCGGGTGACCTTCTTTTTGATTTTACTGAAAAAGTAGAAGCAATCAAAGGAGACTTTTCATATATTCACTAACAAAAATACTTACCATCTATATCTGTACCCGCATAACTCAGCTTTCCATTCCATTAAAAGAGGCACTAATTCCTATCTCTTGTTCCCTCCTCAAGAACCTTGCTCTTGTAATGTTCTCTGCATCATCAAATTTTGCTTTCCATTGAATAATTACCACAATGATACAAATATAAATTATGTAATTAAGACAGTGGAATGCTGACACAAAAATAGAAATGTAGAACAAGAGACCAGAGAGCTTTCTATGATCCCAGAATACACCTATATGTTTTTGTTTTGTTTTGTTTTGATATAGGCATGGAAGATCAGTGTGGAAAGAATGGATTAACAAAGTCTGGTATTTGGACTAAAGAATTTGTCAAAAAAATTAAACTTAAAAGATATTGACTGGAGGAAATAATAAAGATAATCTAGAATATAATAAAATAAAAGAAGTCCAATAGAGGGATCAACAAACCGAAAAATACTTATTTGAAAATATGTACAAAACAGGACAAAACAAACAAACAAGTGAACAAAAATCCCAGTCAAACAAAAAAGGTCAAAAAAGGACATAAAAAACAAATAATAGGAATGAAAAGTGAAACATCACTTAAAATAATATCAGGATATTTATGAACAACTTTATGTTACTAAAATTGAAAACAAAATAAGGAAAATGACAGGTTCATTTAAAAAAGATAATTCACCAAAAACTGACCCAAAAAGAGAGAGAAAATCTGAATTCACTTAATTTACTAAAGATACTAAGCTCATAAACTAAAAATTTTCAAAACATGCCATAAAATATTGTACCAGTAAATTCTTTAAAACATTTAAAGAAGAAATAACACTAGTCTTAAAATCTACCCAGGAATTTAAAAAGTAAGAACATCTCTCAACTTGTTTTATGAGGTCAGCATTACATTGATAGAAAATCCTAACCCAACAAAGATGTTATTCCCAGATATACATAGATACGCATATACCTGTGCATATAAGTATAGATATGTAATACTTATAAATCTGCAAGAAGAAGACAAGCAATGTAAAAGAAAAGTGTGTAGGACACTTCATAAAAGATAACTCAATAGCCAATAAACATATGACAAAAGACTCAATCTCATCAGTAATCAGGAAATGCTGATTAAAACCACAAGGAAATTCCATTTCCCACCCACTTTTTCACAAAATAAAGCTTAAAAGAAAAGGTAAATTGCAATTGAAAATTAAATATCTTCCACAGTTTAGTTTGGGGACTGAGATTATTACCCATGATAATATTCTTTTAATATATTTGGGTCCTCTATCTTCTTTTCTTTTTTAATATTCTAATCAAAAAATTATTAGACCTGCTGGACTTGTCCCCTCTGACTTTACCTATATCTTCAGATTGTTTTAAAATCATTTTAGTTATTTGATGTTCTTCATTCTGTAAAACTTTTCGATTTTTTTATCTTTTTGATTTACAGATATAATATAGTCTTAAATCTGTGTACATTGATATTTTTTATTTAACTTCATTTCCTTTTTTCTGAATTTTTCTTACAAGTTCAGATTTTCTGACATTTTATCTTGGTCTTTCTCCTTCACGATTCCTACTTCCCTCGTAACAGAAGCTGGGTCCCTGGGAAAGCAGACACCGAGACAGTTTAGAGTTCAGAGCATTTATTGAGGGTCTTGCAATCAACACCTGAAGCAGGGCTGGGCAGGAGAAGCTGATCTGCACTACAGATTCAAAAACAACCTCCACTGGTCCCACGGACAGTCGTGAAACGAGAAAGATCTCTTGAGTATGCCCAGACAGACCACCAATATGGGCAGGCGTGTATACTCTCACGTTCATCAGTCATTGGATATGGGCCACCCCGAGAAGAGGCATTGCCTGGGCAAGTCCCTCTCCGAAATGAGGTTATTCCTGAAGAGGTTGGCAGCTGAGGTCTGTTTGCCAACAACCCTCCCAGCAGCTAAGGAAGAGGCTGTGGAAGATTCTTCACAGTGTTCTCTCTGCAACTCATGTGTCTACTGAGTCTTTGTTGTCCTCTTACAAATAAAAGTCAAATAATTTATTCTATAAATTTTAGCAAACTACAGTCCAAGTTCAAATCCAGATTACTGCCCCTTTTTTGCAATGAAGTTTAATTAGAAGACGAACACTCACATTCATTTATATACTGCTTATGGCTGCTGTGGTGTTATAGGAGGAGTTGAGTAGTTGCAAGAGAATTTATGGCCTACAAAACCAAAAATATTTACTATCTAGCTGTTTATAGAAAAGTTTGCCAACACCTATTCTAGAATGGTAATGCCCTTCCTCTATGGTTATAAAAATAGGTTTGCGTCCCATATACATCTCCCCTAGATGGGATTATAACAAACCAGCAACTAATTTTAGTGAGAACTTATCATTGTGAATTTTTAAACATTTAAAATGTATTATTTTTCTCATCGGCCTCACAGAAACTTATAAGGAGGTATTATTATTTCCACCAATATTATGGAAACTGGGGCTCAAATATTAATAAATTCACCTGAAGCCTCACAAGTCAATAGTGGAGTGAGATTTTAGCCTCAGGCACTCTGGTCCCAAGATCCATGCCATAACCATTGGAAGTTTGTCTCTGCAAGCACAATAAGTTGAACAACAGTTTCCCATTGGTGAGCAAATAAGCCCATCAGGTTTTGAACCCCTCCAGTGTCAGAATTTCGAAGCATTATCATAGAACCTGGAGTCCTTAGCTCTCTTAGGATGGTTGTCTCACCACAGCCTACTCTGAATTCAATTTCTCTTTCCTGGGATTCCATACAGCACCTTCATACTTGCTTCCTCCATCCTAGTCCATCACTTGTATACACATTTCCATTAATCTCCCACTTCTAGAAAAGCGTGGTCTGCAGCTACCCTCTGTCATAATTGACTCATTGGATTTCAATGTGTGATCGCAATCCCAGGAAGTCAATGCCTGTGCTTACTTCATCATTTTGATCCAGAAGCCAATAAAGTATTTTAATTGTCTTTGTTTTTAATTGTGCATTAAAGACAAAAAAGTCATTTTAGTGATTTTTTTTACATTTTTAATTGCTAATCAGTACTTAAATATTTACATTTTAGGAAGATTGACTCTATCTAATAAATGATGATATCAGTGCCAAGTGGAGCCTGAGGCAAAAGGAAAAATCAGTTAAGATTGATCCTGTCTTTATTTAAAATTTTGTTCTTCATGGATATTTATGCACTAATATTGACTTTAAATGTTATGATAAACCATTATTTATCTTAATTACTGAGATTTTTGATGTTTTCAAATTTTACACCCAAAGTGAGTCATGTAAAACTCACCCTTTCCCAGCCCTACTTTACTGATCCTCAAAGCTCTTGATTATATGAGTCTCATGTAGGGACAATCGTGTAACTGTGAGTACCTAGAGAAGAGGGATACTATAGAAACATCCATAGCAAAACATTTTCTGTCACACTTCTGATGTTTTTATAGATTAGTGTTTGCATTTCCAAGGTGTAGGGTACATATTTCATTAAACCATAATCAGTTTGTTTTATTTTCTAATTTGAAAACTAATTGGTAGGGAAAAGTTCAAAGAAGAGCCGAGCATTAATATGGAACGGAAGAGAAGGAACTCTCTCAAGCAAAGGAGGAAAGCGTACCTTATAAATGTATTGCTAACATCCAAAAAAAATCAGCATAAACTCAATGATTGGCTTTAGATGGGACAATCTGAACACCTTGGAAAAATGAGATGTGATAATAGCAATGTTTAGCCTCTACTTTTGCCTGAACTAATTTTTTTGCTCTATTTAGGCACAAAGCATCAAATGCTGTAACCACCATAAAAAATAAAATCTCAGTAAATGTATATTGCTCTAGAAAATGGAACATTTGCAAGGATTTGTAAATTTTACTCATTAAGATTTTAAACTTAAATTTTCTAAACATGATTCAAAAAACTGTATAAAAATAGAATATGGATGCATTAGTAAAATCAATAGCAATAATGATGAAAAATATTAAGTAATAAGAAATGCTAAGGTGATAGGCATTTTTATTTGTGATAAATGTTGGTAAGATGGAAGCAGCACATTTACTAATGAAACCATACAATCATAAAGTATTACATCCATAAATATCCAAAATAAAATTATCATTTTCCAGGAAAGAAAGCGCTTCAAAAATTATAGTTTGTTCAGCTCTAAATTGATTCTATAAATGGATTCCAGAAAATCACTTACCAGGTGGTTTTATTTAAGACGCCACTCAAGCTTCTTGAGTACTTTAAAAGTGGAGTCTCCTATGCCCAAAATTCTGTGGATATTAAAAAAAACAAAGGGCTTAAATTTTCAAAAAGAACTAAATGCTTGGTATAACAAAGGATACAAATAAAAAATACAAAGAAAGTTTCCAATTAAATGATACAGATATACAAGAGGTAAAATAGTGTTTTAATTATTCATCAGGCTTAATTTCATATAGGCCAGTCTCAGTCATCCTAATTTAAACATTCTTTGTCCATATCATGATTGTAATTTTGATTGTCATCAGAATTACTTACTTTGCCCTCCTCCCTCCCCGAAAGGCGCTATAGTCCAGAGTACAGAGTGTACAGATTCTGGACTGCCTGCATTTATAACTTACATTTGGGAATTCAGGCAAGATATTTAACCTCTTGAGTCTCTGTTTCTTCACTGATAATATGCATATAAAATGACAGTTTAAATGTTTTTTGACAATTACATATGATGGTTCAATGCCTAACACATAGAAAATGCTCTATAAGTGATAGATATTGATATTATAATTTTAAAGAATGGTTAAAAAATAGTTAAATTGGAGAATTTGCTTTTAGGAATCAACCATAAACATAAGCGGTAGAAGATCTCACAGGCAGCACCCATCTGCTTCTGTAAAAATGTATCTCTGTGTATGAATACACATCCTCTAGTGTCTAACCTGCAAATTGTCCATATGACCACAGAACTGAAGAATAATACATGCCATTTAAATGCTCCTTTTCTTTAGAGAACAATTTTCCCTTAAATGCAGCTGCTTATAATATTTCATATGGATTAGTGCTCATGTGGATCTATTCACAAAGAAAACCATATGCTGGACAAACCAAACCTAGAAAATGCTGAAACTTGAAAACATCCTGCTTAAAGCGAAGATACAATATCCGTATTATGTTATCTAGATAAAAGATACTTTTATCCAGGCTCGTAAAAAGTGTGAAGAATTTACAAACGGCAAACCATGAGCAGTCAACCCAAAGATCTAGAACTGGTTTATTATAGATGGAAGGTGTAAAGGCAGACTCATTAGACTGAAAAATGAAATGCCTTTAACATCGTGAAACATATTTTATGGGATTGGGGCACAGCCTGTTTCTAGGAAACAGAAGCATCAGATATGTTATCTTTAATGGTGTAAAATGAAATGAGGAAATTAAAGATACCATTCAACCAGTCCATGCTCCCCCTCCTTTCCTAGCCCCTTTCCTCACTCTTATCCTAGCCCGGAACTCCCTCCCTGACCTTTTAAGCTTGTTCTTTCTGGTTAATTTTCTTGTTTATTGTTGCTTATCACTCAAGCTTCACCATGGATATCACTTTTTCCAGGAAACCAAATCTTGACTAAAAGGCCACTATTTGTGCTGTGTAGCACACTGAACTTCTTATATCAAAGCATTCATCACATTTCATTATACTGCCTTTTTACTTGCTCATATTCTTGCTACATAGAAAATGTTTGAGGCCGTGTCAATCTCATCCACCATCACATCACTAGAATCATTCCTGGAGCAAAATCAGTGCTCAGTAAATATTTGTGAAGGAAATGTAGAGAGGGGAGGGAGGAAGAAAAGGATAAGAGTGAAGGCAGAAAGATGGACAAGCAGTCTCCCTCTATTCATTCCAACAATGGCAGGACTTTCAGGTATCCACGTGCTGTGTGATCCCAGATTCATCTGCCGCACAAGGCGAGGGGACTTCTTTATGTTAGTCCATAAGGGTGGTTGAAGATATCTTTCTTTACATCCACCAAAATTGAGCTTTTCTTTTTTTTCATGACAAAGCTAGCAAAATAGCTCTCGCATACCGTCTTTCTCGTTTGCTAGAAACTGTCGAAAGATGAAAATATGCTTTAAAAAACGTTAATCCCTCTGAAATAATGATAAAGAAAAATAAAGCTGTATGCAAAAGCAATCCAGTAATAATTACTATATAATATATAATACTATTTTTTTCTTTTATGAAAAATTTCTTCCAAATAATTCTATTGAAAGGACCCAGAAAGAGATCCACCTTACTGTTGTGTATTGAAATATTAATGATCTTGTTGTGTATTGAAATATTAATGATCTTGAACCCTAAAAATATTGTAAACATGTTGACCACAATTAGAATGTAACCAAAGTGAGAGCAACATGGTTTTGTAATGAGTGATACCCAGATATTCGTGTGAGGATATGAAATGGACTGGTTCAATGCCAGCCAGAGGGGCACTTCTTCTATGGACTGGTTCAATGCCAGCCAGAGGGGCACTTCTAAAAACCCAGTGGAGATGCCACTTTAGTGAGTGTCAGATAGAGGCATGCGTCAATGACTTCTCAGGCTCTTTGCTGTGACTCACAGCTCCAATCCCTATTGTAGTGCATTGACTTGTCATCCTCCCTGCTGCACTGCGAACAGCGCCCCCCACTGTCGGCTTTGGAATCTCCACTGACATTGTGTCAGACCCAGCTCCTGAGACCTCTCCTTAAAGGTACTTGGCTGCATTCTTTCTGTCCTCTGAATGATGTACTTTAGAGACTCTGGTATCCTCTACCTTTAAAGATATTGTGTGCCTTTGACCTTGTTATTATGCATTGGTTGTGTTGGTGGCTGCTTGTGATTAAGCAAGCAAATAAATTGCATTGAACATTCAAATTCTTTATGATATATCTACAAATTCGGGTTTCAATGTACTCCTTTTATGTTCTCTTCAAGCAGCTGAGTGGGGGAATGCTATAAGAATAAGTAAGAGAAACATCCTTTTCTCTTCAAAACAATTTCCTTTTATTTTCTATGTATGAGTGCAATTGTGAAATGAATTAATTAGCCTCGTCAATTATAATTATATGTGAGTATGGAAGTGTCCATGGAAAAGACCATTACATCAGAAATTGCTAATAGAAGAGAAATCTGAATAGTGATAAATATTTCTTAAGAGCAGGTGGCCTAACTCAGAAAATTTATCTATCCCATGGAGAGCCGAAACTATACATACAAAGAATTAACACTTTATCCATTTAACTAAATAAGCAATCAATTCAAGGATAGAATGAATTTTAGTATTTTTTTCAACCTCAGATTCTCTGTTTCACTTTTTTAGTTGAATTGACATTATTTTGGCATAATTTATCCATCAGTGTCTAATGTCATTTTGCTCTTCCATATCTATTCTACACCCTGTTTTTGAAAGCCAGGAGGTTAACTTTCATGGACCTCTTATTCTCTCTGGCTTCCAGTTCAGTTTGACAAGTAGGAAAATCTTGCAGGAGTTTGAGAGAAGGGAAGAGAGTAAGGGCAGGAAATGTATTTTCATGGCTACCCTCTCCCCTTTCGAAGTCATCTCAACCAGCTGATCTCTAAACCAAAGTTTCTTCTGTTGATCAAGACATCAGATGCATACATATTCTCTCCTTGTGGGTTCCAATAACCTTCCCTTCCCTTAATACCCCTAGTCCTAGGGGTGTTAGCAGCCCAGCTGCCTTTAAACCCCGATTACTGCAATATCTCTTGTGATCTGCCTACACCCACACTTTTGCCTGCGTAAATAAACCCTTCAAGAATGATTCTATTTTGAGTGTGCCCATATGTCTTCTGTTGAGACCCAGATTGATTAAAAAAACTGGTATCTCTATTAACTATCTTTATGTGCATTCTTGTAAAAGCAAACTATTTAGATGACTGCTTTAATACTTCACTTGTGTTTAATTATTTTATAAATTCAGATTTATGTACTATACATTCCTTATTGATAGCATGCTTACCTAGAGGAAAAAAAGGGCCATAAATGTGGCCAGTAAGTTCGCAAGGCCTGGTCTAATGTTATTAATACATAGTGATTCTTCCCTTCTGTATAATTTACTGATTTTTAAAAAAACTTGAAGTTAAATTTTCTTTATTCTGAGGTATACCTTGTTGGTGGCCCACCCAACTTCTACTCTTCCTTTCCTAGAAGAAACCAGATCAAGTTCTGAAATCTACCCACTTTCAATTCAAAGTGGGATCCCAATTAGTCTATGTAGTCAAGGTGTGGGTGACATTCCCTTGATCAGGTGAAAGCAGGGTCTTTGGGCTCTGAAGCCTATAAGATTTAGAGACTTTCTTTAAAAAAATAATATAAATTATGAAAACAAAAGTGGGTATGATTAAATGTTTATTGAGAATAAGAAAATAAATAATAACAAATTACAAGTTTTTAAAAGCAGATTAAATGCTACAAGCATAGCAAAATTAAAAAAAACTAACACATTTTTTCTTTAAAACTAATATATTTAAATGAACCGCTTGACTCACCTCTATAATACATTTTTCCTTCCTTTTCAAACTGCATAATACTTGCTCACTGCTTCATATGAAGTGATTTTGTAGTATCATTTCTTATAATGCAACAAAGTTAAAATGGGTCTTTGTTTGTTATTATTGATAGTTACCTGTTAATTTTAGTTCTGTAGCAGTGTCTATACCCTATCAAAGTGGAATTCTAATCAATTTTCTCTCTTATAATTCTCATCAAATAAGAAAACAAGTATGATTTATTTATATTTATATAGGCTACAATATGAAATATAGTCCAGACAGGAAAAAAACTTCCATTTCTACAAGGTATAGATGAAAATGAATTCTCAACTTATAATTTTACTTTTCTGATATTGGAAGAATATTCCATAGACTACTTTCTCACATATATACATATATTTCAAATCCTATTTTCCAATCCTTCCAGTATCAGATACAGTAAAGTATGTTTTAATCACAATTCATCATCGGTCCCCGAACCTTTATGTTACAGATACCTTGTGAGTCAGCGCACTGGGCCATGAGCTGAAAGGCTGGCATACAATTTACTATATCCACCAAAAATGAAAGCAAATACAAATTATGTCAATATACCAATTTATCCCAAACTAAGTGAACTCCCAACAAACTTCTCCTTAGCAGGACTGCCCCCACCACACCACCAAATATCCAAAGGCATGCAAATGCCACCTGAAATGAGGGGTAATATGGGAGGATAAATTAAAAGTTCAAAGAGATAGGCAGTCTTAACTAATTGAGGTTAAATTACCTTATTTTGCAAATTTTATGTGCAAAATATGTTTACATATGAACATGTAAACACATCGCTAGGCCCTTCTCCAGATCTTGGACAAAGCTCATGCAAGTGATATTTTCTTTGCAGTACATCAAACTCTATCTCTAACAATTGTTTCTCATTTAATCCTGAGCATGTAACCTGAGCTGACCCAGTCAGAGTGAAGGGAAGTACTATTTCACATGTCCTGGGAAGATGTTTTGTCTACCTTCTTCGTGCTAGTTGTGAACAAAACACATTTTAGGACCATGAGTGAACTTGATGCTAGCTGAGTGGATGTGAAAAGCAACTAAAGTTTTGAAGGAATCTTTGAGCCACTGTCATATCAACCCTGGATCTTACTCTATCTTTGTAATTTATAGTTTATCAGAAAAATACTATTTAAGCCATTTTGCATAAATTTTCTGTTATATATAGCTAAAACCATGCTAACAGGCAAAAACAATTAATTGTATTATTCCTGAAGGTTTTGAAATCTTTCCATGATTTCTAAAATGTAAAATTACATTTTCACCAGGATATAATACTCAAATATGAAATATCTTAGTTAAAGTCATGTAAACTAGGCGGGCCACAGTGGCTCAGCAGGTAGTGTTCTCACCTGCCATGCTGGAGACCCAGGTTCAATTCCCAGTGCCTGCCCTTGCAAAAAAAAAAAAGTCATGTAAATTTTATTGAATTATACAACTATCACATACAGCATAACATTTCTTCTCTTAAATAATAGGACTAATTTTTTAAACTGTTATTTCTCATGTATGATGATAACACATAGTTTCAATAATATTATATTAAAGTTTACATTGATACTCTATTCAGCATAAAGAATCCCTCATGAGAAAGATTTCCCTTATCTTGTTTAAAGAAAAATGTAGGTTACAGAGTATTTTTATTTATTTTCAAAATTTAGAAATAAAGGTTAAGCTTCACACAAGTATTAAAAATCAAGATATTTTTCCTATTTATGTGGTCTATTTTGAAAATCACTTTGCATATCTCAATCATTCAAGGTAGAAAATTGAAAAATAATGTACCAGTAAATTAACAGAGAGAGTAGTATTTTAAAAAACAAATTTTAAAAATTCAAAATTCTCTTTAGACTCAAAACTCGTTTAAGCTTCTGTTCCTATCAGACTGCTATTCTTTTATTTACAACCATTAAATCTCCAGGAACTCCAGGCAAGGGAAGATCAACAGTGTAATTCAAAGTGAAAGAGAAAAGTGATTAAATATCCAAATATCCAAAGGCATGCAAATGCCACCTGAAATGAGGGGTAATATGGGAGGATAAATCAAAAGGCAAAATGAGTTTAACATTTCAAAAGAAACATAGCCAAAAGTATTGTCAGAAAACATTAAAATTTCTTGAAAGACAAACCAAAAATCCATAAGCAGAGAGAAGCAAAAAGTAATACACAGAAACTGGATAGTTTGAATCAAAAGAAATTTTCTCTTTAACTTTGAAATAAAGTTTATACCTTGAAGTCTCTTGACTGGGTGGGGAGAAAATATTGAAGAATGAAAAACCAAGAATGAAACCTGTTCATCTTTGATACCACAGTTTTATTCCAAATGCTTCACATTTGCAAAAATGTTTCCTATTGTGAAGAGACCAGAGTACAGCTTCCAAAATGCATTTTTCCTTATTCTCACAGAGATAAATTGGAAGAGGCCTCCCAAGGTTCTAGAAAGAAATAACCCAGCTTTTTGTTTCTAAATGGATGTAATACTCATATGTCTGTGTGTCTATACCTTACTGAAATATATTTGCAAAAGGACAGTCAACCGTTGCATCATATCTTTTCTGCCTAATGCCAAAGGCAATTTTTTTTAAGAAATGTTTGAAAGACTGAATTTGCCACTTTTCACATCAGTGCTGGGAATCTGTTCTACAAATCCACAAAGGAGAATTATGTTTAAAACTGTTTTTGGTCTTCTGGAAACACTGTTTAGCAATTGGATGCAAAATGTATTTGTGTCAAAAATAAGTATTTTCATGTGTCTAAGTACTTTGGGATTATGATGTCAACTTTTTATCAGTTATTTTTATCTGTTGAGTAAGGAGCTACGGCTCGTTAGTTAGAAAACATAAATAATTAAAAATTAAAATGTTAATTTTTAATAGTACAATAATATTTTAGTAACTGAATAGAATATACAATGTCATCTAATGATGTCACTGGAATCATGTAAATTATGACCAGAAGTAATAGAGACAAAAACATCGACTTGAAATAGGTGCGAGCATTGTGGGCAGCTTTATTCTTAGATGTCAGTTATTAACTTAAATGTAATTTTGTAATAAATTATCCAAAAATAAATTTATGGTCCTTTTGAGTTCATATTTTTATCATGGAT
Source organism: Myrmecophaga tridactyla (assembly GCA_004026745.1). Taxonomy (NCBI): domain Eukaryota; kingdom Metazoa; phylum Chordata; class Mammalia; order Pilosa; family Myrmecophagidae; genus Myrmecophaga; species Myrmecophaga tridactyla. Next base: position 44,059 of record PVIY010005454.1, read on the forward strand.
AATATATTTTATTAGTTTTGTCATTCAGTCGTGTGTTGCTTAGACGAGTCAGATTCAGTTCTTTTCCTTTTTTTTTTTAATCAAGGGTTTCCTGCAGGATATATATACATACACATGAGAGAAGTTGTAGATTTACAGAAAAATTATGCAGGAAATACTTTCTATATATACCTATGTTACTAAAATCTTATATTACTGTGGTACGTTTAGTACATTTGCTAGAATTGATTAAGGAATAGCATTATAATTGTACTATTAACTATAGTCCATGGGTTACATTAGGCTCTTGATCTGTGTTATACAGTACCTTTTTTTTTTTAATTTTAGTAACATACATACAATCTAAAATTTCTCCTGTCAACCACTTTCAAATATATAATTCAGGGCTATTAATTATGTCCACAATGTTGCACTAACGATCACCACTATCCCTTACCAAAATTTTTTCATCACCTCAAATAGAAATTCTATACAATTCAAGCATTAACTTCCCATTCCCTACCCCCGGTCTGGCCTCTGGTAACCTACATTCTTTTCTCTGACACTATGGATTTGCTTATTCTAATTATTTATATCAGTGAGATAAGCAATACCTTTCGCTTTATGTCTGGCTTATTTCATCCAACATAAAGTCTTCAAGGATCATCCATGTTGCCATATGTCTTAGAACCTCATTCATTTGGGGGGTTGAACAATATTCCATTGTATGACTATACCACATTTTGCCCATACATTCATTGATTGCTGGCACTTTGAGTTGCTTCCCTCTTTTAGCAAATATTGACATTTTATTTTGCTCCTTTCCAGAATATTTCATTAGCTCATTGAGGGCGCATTGTGCACTTTGAAGGTTTTCAGTATAACTTGGGAGACGAGACACAATAGTAAGATCTGTAGTCGATAACAAGATATACAAGGATATTTTTAGAACACAAGAAAATTTGAGAGGATAAGGGAGGTGCTGAGCGATCTCTTGCTTACTTTTAAAAAATTATGAAATATTTTAGTCTAAACACAGAGAGTAAAATATAACAAATACTCATGTTCCTATCATTTGATTTTGTTAATTCTTAACATTTTCACATCTTAAATTCAGTTCATTCAAAATAATAGGAATCCAATATTACAGATACATATTATATCCCCTCTGCTAGTGTCCCCAATCCTTTTTCCTTTATCTTTCTGTAGCTGAATTTTGTGTAGCTATCATTCCAAAACATGTTTTATAGTTTTACCATATAACTATGTCTATAAACAAACATGTATTCATATCTATAAATTATATTTACAACTCTATAAACTGCATAAATCCACTCATACTATGCATATTTCAGGAACTTGCTTTTCTCCCTTAACATTTTATTTAATCCTTATCTATGTTTATACATGAAGATCTAGCTCAGTAATTTTTACTGTTATGTTGTATTCTAATGCATGATCAATCTAAACATATTTACTACTTTTCCTTTTCATGTACACTTGGGTTGTTTCTCACATCTTCCTTTTAAAAACAAAACTACAATAAACGTACTCAAACATATGTTTTTGTGCACATGTGTGAGTTTCTCTTGGATATATTCCTAAGATTAGGGGAAATCATACTATATAGGCAGCTAAAACCTTATTCAGTACTGCACATTTCTCTCCAAGGTACTTATATTGGTTTATAATTTCATTATCAGTGTAGAAACTACATGTTGAACAAAAATAAGATTGAAATTAGTTAAGAAAACAACTAATTCAAGAATTTAGAGAATATATGTCAGAGTAAACCAAAAACAGTAGTGAAAATACGTGATAAAACAAAAGCAGAAATTAATGAAATAGAAGTCATGAAAATAAGTGCATTATGTAATCTTCTCATGTCACGATTTTTATGTCTATTAGCTCAATGTTAATGAGATTGTTCAAGCAATGTTTATTAGTATTATTCGTTAATTGAGTAGTTTATAGCTTCATCTCCTTTATCTGCTTTGTCTATAAACTATTATAGAGATATTTAAAAGCTTTCATTGTGATTGTTGGTTACTCAACTTCTCCTTGTATCTTAATTTATTTTCGCTTTCTTCTGTTTACCTTTAGCCAAGATAACACAAGAAAAGCTTAGGCTAAGACATCAGGAAATCTTGTATGTATGGAAATCAAACCATTAGCTTTATGAAAATCTTTGAAACACATAGATTATGTAGGCAAAATTGAATTAGAAAAAAAGAACAAAATAGAATTAGAGTCTATGTATGATTATCTAAGAGGGTTGTTGTGTTTGTGCACATTGTGTAATCAAGTTAAGGGGTTACACAAACATGCACTTACTACACAGTTTTCTTCATACTGATGCATCATAATTTGTTTAACCAAATCTTTATTTGGATCCTTAGATTGTCCTCAGTACTTCACAATTTTTGCTAATGCTAAATTAGTCTCTATAGCAAAACATTTTGTATCAGATTTGCATATTTAAATTCTTAAACTAAATCATAGGACATAATAATCAAACATTTTAAGATACTTTATACATGTTGCCAAACTGCCCCATAAAAATGTTGCACCAATTTATACTTCCAGCTGCAATGTTTATAAGTGTAGTTTCCTATACACCTCCATTAGTACTAAGAATAATTATTTTAAAATGTTTGTGTTTCTGATGGCTATACCATTGACTATCATTGGTATGCATTTCTCTTTAAATATTTTATGACTATAAAATGTTTTCTTTATTAAAATGTTTATTCATAAACTATCCCTTTTTTCTAATGTAATTTGATTGTGTTTTATATATGATCTCATAAAATAATTTTTCCCATTTTGTCAATGGGATTTTAAATTTTCTGTTGTATGTTTTTGAAGCTTTTAATTTTAATGTAGTTAAATCTATAAACTGCTTGTGATTTTTTCAACAACCTCCCAACATTAAAAAAATAGGTACTGACCCTCTACTTCATGTCAGAAACTGCTCTAGACATGGTAATACTTATTGGAAAAGAAAAACAAGAGCGCTGCCCTCTTGAAACTGACATTCTATTCAATTATTCTTCACTGATAATATAATCACCATGTCACTTCTGGTCAAAATGGAAAAAATATAAATAATTCACTATTTTTTCTGGTTAATTTTGAGTTTTATTTTATTTTTAATTCATTAGAATTTATTTTGTTATATGGCATGAGGTTAATTTTTTTTTGACAAATACATAACCAATTTATCACGCAATAATTCTCCATTTCCACAATGACTGAAAATGCAACTATCACTATGCACTAATTCTAAACTATCCTGGGATCTGCTTGTGGTTTTTAATTGTTAACTTTCAATTGTTTTATTGATTTATCCTTAGTTTTTTTGTTTACTTTAGAAGTCAAACTCTAAAAAGATTTGCACTGTTATATACATTTCAATTTCATGATAATTTTCTATTTACCATTATATAGTCCATTTATTCAATAATCAGAAAAGGCAAATATGATACATTTTAGATGTTTTAAAGTGTGAAAAGTATTTGATTATATATAACATCATGGGCCTTTAAACAGTCCTTCAAAAAGGTAAGAAATTTAAGATTCTTAGAGCTGATTCCTATTTTAGTAATGTTTTGAAAACTTCTGTGTTTTGTTTAGTATCCAAACTTTGGAATACACTACAGATAAAACTTTCCTTTTAACATTGTATCATGTTCATTAATATATCTGTTTCTTAATTGTCTCACGTACAAATGTTCAGGTATTGCATTGTTCTATGATTTAAATCATTTCAACTTTCTCACATTAAAAATACAGTTTTATGCAACAAAAATACTTTCAGGATAATTATTAATACAACCATATTGATTATGATGAGATTACTTATATCCTCCCCTTAGCAGATGCTCCCACTGCAGTCACCATATGCTCTTATGGCCTCTGGACAACGCAACACAGCTCTGACCACGTGCTGTAATGGCTTCAGGCCTAAAAAACTCTTCAGAGTTTCTGATGTCCTCTACATTTTTTCCCATTCTACTTCTCCAGCCTCATTCCTTATTCTTGACCAAAATAAGTCCTTTGCTCTAGCTAAAGTGATGTGCACTGATTTATTCAGCTGCCTAAGAGCCCTATGCCCAGTCCTACCTTCTTTGATGTATTCTGTTTCCTCAAGCACTTGGCTGTTTGTGAAAGAACATTTTCTTGGCAACTATCTGGATTTGCCTATGTTTTATGACAGCCCAAACACTACCACTCCTCTGACACCAACCCCGTCATTCCAGGTTAAACTAGTTAGTTTCTTTCTCCATCAGGTCACCACCCTTCCATCCCACGTGTTTAATGCCTAACCATGTACTGTCTAAAAATATAAATATTTGCCAAATAAATTAACAATTGAAATATACTATATAAATTGTTTCATCTTGTGTTGCTATTTAACAACTATTTTGGAAATAAATTTTCATTTCTTAAATTCATAATATGTTTTAAACTCCTTTGAGGAAAGGGTTCTATATTAATGTATGAGTCTCAGGTACCATCAAAGTTGTTAGATTATTAACTGAATGAATTAATTAATTAATGACACTAAGTCTAGGTCTATATTTTCTTCTTGTCAGTAAATATATAAGTATATTTATTTTTTCCTCGTCCTAAAGGCTTGCTATTTGCACTCTGCCTAACATTTTCTCTTATCTTAATAAACTAAAATGAAATTGTAAATTCAAGAAAATGGTCTCTTATAAATCCAGTTTTGTTCATCAAATGGAATAAAATCTGTCTTCTCCTCTCTAAATTACTTGGAGGAATTTAAAATCAAGACACCTGATCACATGGTGGGTTTATCCCCTACAATTTTAAGTGTTTCTTCTGGGTAAGCGTTTATATTCAGTGGCTTTATAACTGAGTTGAAGTTTTATTTCCCTGATATTTTAATTATGTTTTTTTTAGTCCATTAGAAGTAGGAAATGTCTTCAAGTCATTCTTCCTCTCAATAATATTGTGAAAGTATTTTAAGTTATTAGCATTTTATTTTCATTGTTTTCATTTTCATTGTTGCTATTAACAACACATTGGTGGAAGGCTAGAGACATGTATAACATCATAACGAAAGAGAGAATAAAAACTGTGACTGTATAACTTCGCAAAACCTAGCATAGACAATGATAGTGATTAAATGTACAAATATAAGGAAGTTTTTACATGAGGGAGAACAAATGAATGTCACCATTGCAAGGTGTGAAAAATAGGATGGTAAATGGAAAAAAAATACTCCTAATGCAAACTAGAGTCTATAGTTAGCAGTAACCTTGTAGTGTTCTTTCATCAATTGTAATAAAGGCTAAATGTCAAAAAGAGGGGATGTAAGGGAAGGGTACAAGATTTTTGTTGCTGAGGTCCTTTCTCCTTTTCTTTTTTCCCTCTTCTTTATTTACAGAAGAAATGGAAATGTTCTCAGATAGATTGTAGTGGTAAGTGCTTAACTATGTGATTATAGCAGGAGCCGTTGATAGGGCACTTAGGCTGAATTGTATGCTGTGTGGATAAAACTGTGTAAAGACATAATACAAAGATAAAATGGTGGAGAACATATAGAGAGAAATGTACTTACTCACTGTTGGTAAGGCAGTAGAATGGTGCAGCCCTTCTGTAGGGCAGTGTGATGGTTCCACAGGAGGATAAGTTTAGGGTTGCCATATGCAACCCCGTTATTAGGTATATACTTGGAAGAACCTAAAGCAAGGACCCGAATAGACAATTGCACACTGGTGTTTCTAGTGGAACTATTCACTATTTTTAATGGATGGGGTGGCTTAAGTGTACATCAACTGATGAATGGAAGGGTGAACTATGGTGTATACATATGATGGTATATTGAGTGGCTACAGGAATGAAGTTGTGAGGCATGCAACTAGGTGAATGATTCCTGAGGACATTATGTAGTATGAAGTAAGCCAGAAATGAAAGGACAACTATTTTATGGCATCACTAATATAAGCTAGCTATAATGATCAAACTCTGAGAACTGAATTTGAGGCCTTAGGGTAACGGGGGACAGAAAGTGGGCAGAAATTGGGCAATCAATAATTAAAGAGTACAGACAGTTCAATAAGGCTAGATTGTGAGCTCTTACAGCAGTCACATCTGTTCCTGAGTCTTAACTGTTATGTCTGAATTCTGAGATGCTGCGCTCTTTATGTATAACCTGGTAGTTCCCTTGAACTTGAAGTATCTTTGTGATGCCTGTGACTCAGAGTTAGAGTTCTGCAGCTCTGAAAGCCAGCATTACTCCATATAACAACTGTTAAAGAATGTTAAAAAGAGATCAGACTCCAATTAGAAGTATGAATGATGTGGATCTGGTTAGAACTAAGGTAAAATCACAATACAGGGTAAAGGATGACATTGTCTGTATTTTAAAACTTCAATTTCTATGAAAGACAAAGGAAGAGATGTTTATTTTGTCAAAAAAATTAAATTTGGGAGAGCACACTATCTGATTTAACCTATCTGGTCAGTTTATCTAAATAACCTAATTACATGGAACCTAGGATAGTGAATAAGATCTTGTTATTCTGTACAGGTTACTGTAATTCTCTGATACATTCCAGAGCACTTGGGGAAGGAAATTTAAAAAAATTGCAAAGTCTCCTTCAGGGAGTGGGGAAAATGTGGAATTATTAAACTTCCTCACCAGGGGAATCCCTGATATTCTCCAAAGCATTAGGGATTCCCAATTTAATAAGCCAACCTCTCAATCTTTAGGCTTGCCCTTATGAAACTTATTTCTGAAATGGTGAAGTTAAGCCTACTTATAATTATGCCTAAGAATCGCCCCGAGAGAATCTCTTTTGTTGCTCTGATGTGGCCTCTCTCTCTCTAAGCCAACTCTGCAAATAAACTCACTACCCTCCCCTCTATGTGGGACATGATTCCGAGGATGTAAGTCTTTTTGACAATGTTGACATGACTCCCAGAGATGAACCTGGCCATGGCATGAAACAAAACAGTTTCAGTGGCTAAGAGATTTCAAAGTGTCAAGAGGTTATTCTGGAGGTTACTCCTTTGAAAGCTTTAGACAGATATTGCAAATTGACACAACATGCCAAGCCCCAATCAAAAGTATTTCTGAAAACCCTAAATAATACCCTAGGCTCTATCTAAGACTCTATGAAAGTCTTAATTAGTAAGTTTATTTTTTCAGAAACTTAAGGCTGCCAGTTTGTTCCTATGTTAGATCAGCCCTGAAACCCAGAGGTAACAGTCTCTTCAAGAACATCAACCAGTTTCATTCCCCTACCCCATAAGTTCAGCACCCCTTTCCAGCATGAAGAAGTTAAAATGGCCATTGCCCAGATACCCCTGAAGATTTGAGAGAATGGTCAAGTGAGAGGGAGAAGGTGTAACTGAGAAATTAGGACTTAACAAATTATTATAACTACTGACTCATTGCACAGATATCTCTTCTTAGTTTCCAGGGTATTAGAATAGCCAGAAGGAAATCCTTGATCTTTGAAAATGATTGTCTAACTGTATAGTTTCTATCATGTGACCCTGTGATTGCAAAAATCTTGTGGCTAACACTCCTTTATGCAGTATATAGGTAGATGAGTAATAAAATAAACATTTACATGAAAAAAAATAATAATTGGTCAGGAATATGGAAAAAAGCACCTCTACGTAAAGTATGGACAATAGTTATAGTACTACTTTAATAATCTTTCATCAGTTGTAACAAATGTAATAACTGTTAAAAAAATAGTAGAATTACAAAAAAAAAAAGTGTTGTCATCAATTGTAAGAAACTTTCCACACTAATGCAAACGGTGGTGGTGGGATGGTATAGGGGCATCCTGTATATTATTCATGATTGTTCTATATACCCACATCATCTCTAATAAAAACATTCTTTAATTTAAAAAAAACTTATGTGGTTTATCTGGATTAAAGCTATGGTCTGAAAACACTGATTTTAGAAATGTACCCATTTTTAATTTTTATGTAAGGGGTAGAAAAAAATTCCCCAAAATTGTTCTAGAGAAAACATATAAACAGATTATTCAAAAATATGTTTTAAGATTTTGATTTTGCTTCCTCACATCCACATCCTTGTTTTAAGCCTCTGACAGTTTAAAATTCTCAAATGCCTCTGCTGAGAAACACATGGAGAGCCCTTTCTTTTCAAAGATGATTAAATATATTTTACATTATTTTGATCTTGAAGTTCATATATCTTAATAGTCTTCTTCTTGTATTTAAAAAGTAATTTGTCTAGTTTTGTGTCCTGAATGGTCAAGGATTCAGTAAGAGCAAGAGGACTGAATAAAAACTGCTGCATCCCATTAGCAGGTATGTTAATGTGACTAGTAGCCTAAACATGGTGATTAAGATATGAAGTAATATGCAAAGGATGCCTAAGATTGAGCTAACAACAAATCTAGATTAAATCTGAAATAACTAGAGAATGAGAAGATCATTTAATGGTCGATAATAAAATTCATTTTTAACCATACTGCTTACTTTCCAAACTGGAATATTTGCCATCAGTTTTCTTCCTCCTTTTAATTATAATCCAGTGTTGAGTCATATTTTTGTCTTGGTTTGCCAGGTTGCTATAACAAATTCCATAAACCAGCTTAACTTGAACAGCAAGAATTTATTGCTCATGGCTTTGAGGCTAGAAGAAGTCCAGATTTGAGGTGTCAGCAAAGTGATGGTTTCTCCCAAAGTCTGTAGCAATCTGGTGCTGGCTGCTAGTGATCCCTGGGATTCTTTGGCTTTGCCACCACATGAAAACATTCTCTCTTTTGTCTTCCAGTTCATTGACTTCTGTTTAATGGTTCCTCCTAATGGCTACCTCTTCATAAGATTGCAATAATATGGAATACAATCCATTTTCAGTTGGGTCACATCTTGACTACAAAGAACATCTTCTAGAGGCCATATTTATAATGGGTTCACACTCGCAGGACTCAGATTAAAAACATGTGTTTGGGGGGGTACATAATTCAATTTACCATAATATTTAATCATTTCCTATTCATTGCATTTCCTTGAAATTAGTGTACAAAGAAATCGTTTGTCAACCACATTCTCTTTCAATGAACTACTTTTCATAAAATTAATTTAAGCTATTACAAATAAAACTTTATTACAAAGAAAATCTGAAAACAACATAACAACAGAAAGAGAAAAAGATAACATAATCACTGTTAACATTTTGTCATATTTTCATTGTGCTGTTTGCTATGTACATTTTTATTGAATTATAATCTTATATACATCTGTCTTGCCTTCTCATATAGGATGAAACATTAGATGTTTCCCTCATTGTAAACACCTTCTAAATATCATGTAAAAAAAATGGTACAAAATCCACTCTGTGGATGTATTTTAATTTAATCCAATTTGGGAGGGTTTAGACTATTCCTAACAACTTCATCATTATCTGTACTTTTAAAAACTCTTTTCCTTGGTGCCTGCTCATGCAAAAAAAAACATTAAAAACTCTTTTCCTCCTTCCAGCACAACCATCTTCCCAACTCTTTCTCTACACTAAAATATCAATACATTTATTCTTTTTTTGAATTTTTATTGATAAAACCAAACAACATACAAACACGAACATACTTGGTGTATGAACATTCCATACTTGGTGTGCAATAAATATCTCGCAATATCATCACATACTTGTATACTCATCACCATGATCATTTCTTAGAACCTTTGCATCACTCCAGAAAAAGGAAGAAGAAAAAAGAAAAAAAAACTCATACATACCACACCCCTTACCTTTCCCTCTCGTTGACCATTAGTATTTCTCTCTACCCAATTTATTTTAACATTTGTTCCCCTTTTTATTTATTGATATATAATCCATATTTTTTACTCATCTGTCCATACTGTAGATAACAGGAGCATCAGAACAAGGTTTTCACAATCACACAGTCACTTTGTGAAAGCTATATCATTTTATACAATCATCTTAAAGAAGCATGGTTATTGGAACACAGCTCTACAGTTTCGGGCACTTCCCTCTAGTCTCTCTAATACACCTTAAACTAAAAAGAGGATATCTATATAATGAATAGGAGGTTATAAAGAATAACCTGCAGGACCTCTCAGTTCTGTTTGAAATCTCTCAGTCACTGACACTTTGTTTTATCTCATTTTTCTCTTCCCCTTTCATTCAAGAAGGTTTTCTCAATCCCGAGAAAATTGATGCTGAGTTCCAGCTCATTCTAGGATTTTGTCCCACATTGCCAGGGAGATATCCCACACAGAGTGGGGGAGGGCAGTGAGTTTGCTTGCCATGTTGGCTGAACGATAGGTCACATCTGAGCAACAAAAGAGGTTCTCTGGGGGTGACTCTTAGGCTAATTTTAAGTAGGCTTAGTGTATCCTTTGTAGGGATAAGTTTCATATGAACAAACGCCAAGATTGAGGGCTTGGCCTGTTGTTTTGTTTGTCCCCACCAAATATCAGTGAGAATATCAGACCTTCTCCAAATGGGGAAGTTGAATCTTCACTCTTTCTCACCATTCCCCCAGGGGACTTTGCAAATATTTTTTTATTCACTGTTCAAATCACTCTGGGATTTATTGGGGCATTACTCGGAACAAACCTACAAAAATCTTATGCCCTATTCAAGTTTTCAAACACTTATGGTGTTCAATTAAACTGTCCATATAAGTTATATTAGGAAATGCACTAGTCAAAATATAAGTTTTGTACCAAATAAACATTTTTTGCTTTAGTCTCACACATAAGTTAAAGTTTTAAAATGTGAATTACCATCTATTTTCAACACCTGCAATGTTGACATTTCTTTGTTCTTCTTCATGCAAAAACATTTTTTAACTTATACATTTAGTCACTATCATTGTGCACTCTAGGCATTCCAAGATTATACCATCTCAGTCTGTATCATCTATCTTTCCTTCTGGTTTCATTTGGGCCCCCAGCCCTCCTCCCTCTATCTTTCTCACATTCAGGTTCATTCAGTGTTCTAATATTATTGTATTACAGTTAGGTAGTATTGTGCTATCCATTTCTGAATTTTTACAGTCAGTCCTATTGCACAATCTGTATCCCTTCAGCTCCAATTACCCAATATCTACCCTATTTATATTTCCTGATCGCCTCTGTTCTTAACAGAAATTCACCAAGTTCATTCATTAATCTTAGTTTGTATCATTCAGACCATACAGTATTCATCCTTTTGTTTCTGGCTAATCTCACTCAGCATAATGTCCTCAAGGTCCATCCATGTTGTTACATGCTTCATGACTTTATTCTGTCTTACAGCTGCATAATATTCCATCATATATATATATACTGCAGCTTGTTTAGCCACTTGTCTGTTGATGGACATTTGGACTGTTTCCATCTCTTGGAAATTGTAAATAATGCTGCTATAAACACTGGTGTGCAAATGTCCATTTGTGTCCTTGCCCTTATGTCCTCTGAATAGATACCTAGCAATGGTATTGCTGGGTCATATGACAGTTCTATACTTAGCTTCCTGAGGAACCACCAAACTACCTTCCACAGCAGTTGTACCATTTGGCATTCCCACCAACAGTGGATAAGTGTGCATCTTTCTCCACATCCTCTCCAGCACTTTTTGTTTTCTGTTGGCCATTGTAGTGGGTGTGAGATGATAACTCATTGTGGTTTTGATTTGCATATCCCTAAGAGCCAGGGAAGTTGAGCATCTTTTCATGCGCCTTTTAGCCATTTGTATTTCCTCTTCTGGGAAGTGTCTTTTCATGTCTTCTGCCCATTTTGTAATTGCATTGTTCATCTTTTTTGTTGTTGAGTTGAGCAATTTCTTTATATATTCTGGACAATAGACCCTTATCTGATAAATCATTTCCAAATATTGTCTCCCATTGTGTGAGCTGTATTTTTACTTTCTTGACAAAGTTCTTTGATGCACAAAAATGTTTAATTTTGAAGAATTCCCATTTTTTAATTTCTTTCTTCAATGCTTGTGCTTTGGGTGTAAGATTTAGGAAACCACCTCCTATTATAAGTTTTTAAAGATATTTCCCTACATTTTCTTCTGAAAGTTTTATGGTCTTAGATCTAATGTTTAGGCCTTCAATCTATTTTGAGTTAATTTTTGCATAAGGTGTGAGATATGGATTCTCTTTCATTCTTTTGCCTGTTGATATCCAGTTCTCCAATCACCATTTATTGAAGAGACTCTTCTGTCCCAGGTGAGTTGGCTTGACTGTCTTATCAAAGATCAACTGTCCACAGATGAGAGGGTCTATATCTGAACACTCTATTAGATTCCATTGGTCAGTATATCAATCTTTATGCCAGTACCATGCTGTTTTGACCACTGTAGCTTCATAATACCCCTTAAAGTCCAATAGTATGAGACCTCCGACTTCATTTTTCTTTCTCAGGATATTTTTTAGCTATTCAGGGTGCCCTGCCCTTCCAGATGAATTTGGTTATTGGTTTTTCTATTTCTGAAAAGTATTTTTTGGGATTTTAGTTGGTATTACATTGAATCTATAAGTCAATTTATTCTTAAAATGAACTCCTGGACATTAATTAAACTCTAGTATTTAAATATTCTTGACTCCTCTTTTTCCCTCAATCTTAATCCTATCTATCAAATATCATTTTGCTTGATCTTCAACTTGTTTCCAGGATCAAACTTCTAGCTTCCTCTTAAAAATAAATACAGAAATCTGGATCTAAGAGTATTGCTTCCACTATAAAATAAGAGAGGGAAAAAACAGGTAATCCACAAAATCGTAACTTCTGTTGAATCCATCAGGTAACTGAGGTAGGATGATCAGCCTGAAATTTACAGAAACCCAAGTACCTCCATGGAAAGACAGGACCTGAACACTGGCTTTTCCAGGGAGAAAACACAAGGAAGCAGAGGCTGCTATACAACTTAAACTAGTCAGCAAAAGGTCAAGTGTGTGCTAACATGAGAGTATAAAACCCCTGGGAGTCTCATTCATAAGAAAGTTTGTACCTAATTGCAAGTTCTACTCCATGGACCTCATAGTGTGTATACAGGAAAGTAGGAGCAGGTGAGAAGATTTGAAAAAGTTTTTCCTTCTGCTGCAGAAAAGGCAGGAAGCCCTTGCTGTTTCCTTCTTTGATATGGAGGAAGACTTAAATCCCCTGAGGGAATGGCAGCTACTCTGTCACAGCTGAAGATACAATATGGCTAGAACAGGAGAACAGAAAAAATATACCCCTGAGGGAAAAGCAGGAAGAGGTCCTCGATCCACATCTTTAACTCTCTCTCTGGGGAGGACAAAGATAACAGAAAAAGCCCACCATTAAGACAGAGGGAAACAGCTTGCATAAGACTGAGGTTGAACTAGGACAAAAAAGAATGGCCCAGACACTTCATCACAAAGCCATCAAGTCTAGAGTAACACGTATCAGCAGCTTACCTGCAGCAGGGAGGAAAATGCAAGGAAGATATCTTTTTGGAAATGCAGAGTCACAGGGAAAGACTGATGAGAGTGGAGCATAATGAGAAAAAACCTCTAAAAACCCAGTTCACATACTAAGCACAGGTGAACTGAGAAGAATTTGAAGATATGATACAACAAAAGCAATTTATTACACTAAAGTATACATAATATATTTAGCATGTGTATATTCTCTCTGTCTCTCTCTAGATATAGATATAGATATAGATATAGATATAGATATAGATATAGATATAGATATAGATATAGATATAGATATAGATATAGATATAGATATAGATATAGATATAGATATAGATATAGATATAGATAGATTTAGATATAGATATAGATATAAAAACTCCAGATTATGACCATCTCTCACCAGCTCTGCAGTTACCATCTTTATCCAAGCTACATTATCTGCTGCTTGGAAGATTGAAATTACTGGACATATAATAGTACCTGATGACAAAAAAAAATAATAATAATAATAAATAAAAAATGGAGCTCCTAACTGCAAGCCGATCTAGGTAGAAGTGTGTTGAGTTTGTTTTAGGCAGCTTAAATTTGAAAGCATACTGTTATATGCTTTCAGAATAAATTCTTTAGCCTCTCTTTATCAGGTTCATAAAGAGCTGTCTTTTCTCCCTTAAATGTCTCTTCAAGAGGAAACAAGTTTTCTTTTTCTCCTTGCTATGATTTTTGGTCATTTCTTGCTACTTCAACTCTCTCTATCCACCTCCACCACTAACTAAATACTATCCTTATTTTTGCCAATTTTTCCTGAAAATTCCCTTTTACTACTTTCTTCTATTCATGCAGTTAGTGAGTAGGGAAATTAGAAGTAGCTTTCATGAGAAATTTAGGAAAATAAAACAAATGTATATGTTTTCCAAATGCTAGAAAATACTCACCTCCCGCCCCTATGATACATACTTGGCTTGAAATAAGTGACTTTCTTTTCCTTTACAACAACATTACAGAGGATAATATTTTTACAGAAAGCATTACACTGCTATGTCCTCATGCTTAGAACACTTTCTGATTGCACATTACATCAATAGTTTATAAATTCAACTTCTTGTCACTCTCATTTCATACTCATTTTTAGTATTAAAAAAAAAGGCAACTCAAATGCAACCTTTTCCAGAATTGGAAAAGTATAACAATCACTGTCAAAATGTCTTTTCTATACAGTATTTCATTTTCAAAGAATAAAGGAATTAATTCTTGAGCCTCTTTCTGCTAAATGCCAAGGCCATTTAATTCTCCTAGGGTCCTGTTTCTCTTTCACTAGATAAACTTTTACAAAACAACCTCTTGGTTTCAGTCATCAGAACTGCTACATACATGTCTCTTGAATTCATTTATATGTAATTTATACTTAAAGTCTATTTTTTCTCCTGAAGTATATCCAGTCCAAATACTCCCACTTTAAAGTGTTTATCAAGCCACACTTCTAGAAAGGGATAAGCTATCTTTCTAGTCTTTTTATTCTGCTTTTCCACTACCTTTCTCTTTTTTCACTTTCTACTATTTTGGATCTTTTTTTTTTTTTACTTTCTTTTTATTTTATTCATTTTTTAATTCATTTTAGTCTCTTCTAAAGTTTATTATGTGAACTGATCCTTATAACGTGACAGGAATGAAACTGGGGAACTGGAAATGCTTTCTCGTAATGAACTATTTCTCCAAGATATTTCAGCAGCAAAGTAAATCCAAATGTCAGGTTTTACATTTCCACCAAAAGTATGTCTCTATCAATATACCTTGTTTATCATTCTTAAAGAATCTTCTGATTAATTGAGTCCTCACAATCTTAAAGGACTACATGTATATATTTCATTACATTTTGCAGAATAAATTATTAGAAATATAAATTGAGCTATATTATATGCTTTCTAGAATATGAAAAATATTGATTAGCTATTAAATCCATGTTAGTAAACTAATTAAATTTTTGATAAAATGAATAATATAATAATAATATAAGCCATAAAAAAGTCAGAACATTAAAATTGGAAATGTGACCAATAGAAAGTATTTCAATACCTTTTTATTTTCTCCATCCATGCTCTACTTCACTCTATCAACACCTATTAGAGGCACATTTTTTTCCTGTCTGCCTAAACCAAATTCTTTTGCTTTTATATAATAAATCTATAAATCATACATAAAAATCTACCTTGGACATTTTCTTTATATAAACTGAGATTCTTTTCATGACACATTTATTGGGGATTATCAATATCATGAGCCTTGTTCTAGGTATAAAATATCTTTGCAACTTACTTTATGATAACTGTTCCTTCTTCATATTTTAAGTACAGGACATGCCCACATAGGAAGCAATTTTTGCAAATGTGCTTTTAGTCACTTGGTAGTACTCAAATGACATTTTCTTATAGATTAACTATTTTATGTTAGTAAGAGTCTCACATTAAATTTCTAAATTTAACCAAAAATGTGTTGCTATGAAATTTAGTAGAGGGCGGGTCATGGTGGCTCAGCAGGCAGAATTCTCGCCTGCCATTCCAGAGACCCGGGTTTGATTCCTGGGGCCTGCCCATGCCGAAAAAAAAAAAATAAATAGAAAACAATATTACTATAATATTAGTAAGCAAAAATAGTTTATCAGAATAACTGTATAAGATTGAGATGCTTTATTTTTCTTGAATTTTTGGTGCTTGAAACTTAAGGAATAGAAAATAAAGAGGTAGATTAAGACTTTGTTGAATATTTTAAATGGAATTTCTTACCATTTCTCATGATTTCTATTATTTTTACTGGTGTCATTTAGTGTGCCAAATTTTACTTCAGAAGAAGATTTATTTTCCTTGAGAAGAGTGCACATTAATAATACCTTCAATAAAGAGGAATGATTTGGATTTCATATGGGGGAATAAATTAAGAGAGAGTTGAAGAGTAGGAGAAAGAGAAGACAGAAGAAGGAGAAAAAAGAAGACATAAAAAATCAAGAATATACTCATTATGAGCTTGTAAGAATTATAAATGGAAAAAAGGAATGGATACACCCATGAAAAGAGAATGCTTGCGATGACTTGAATTGCCATTGCAAGTTTTAAAAGTCATAAAAAATATATGGGAGAGAGAAGAAGAAGAAAATGAAATCAAATATTTATATTATATTACACAACATAAGGTAACAATAAACTTGACAGCTTCCTTGCTCTCCAAAGTGATTGGAAAGTAATTGTCCTTGTAGTTGATATAAGGATGAGCAATGCTTAAAAACAATTTTCTCATATGCTATACTTCATATAAAGTATTTACTACTTTCTGTATTTAAGTGCCTGTATACCTTCAATGATTGGAAAATGAATATTTTAAACAATCTAATATTCAATATCAATAAAAACAATCAATTAAAAAATCAATAAAGTGATATTTTTTCTCCTAAAGCCTTAGGAACAAAGAACTAGCCATCATTTACGTTAGAACTTTTGGTATTTTCTAAGGTAAGATACTACAATCTACTTTTTTTAAACATAAACTATGACAAAAAAATTGAGACATCAAATAACTTAAAGGGATCTCTAAAGAAAATATACACTTTATATATAATATATGTATTAGACACACACTACACATATATATATATAACAAAACCCATTTTGTTTTTTAAAGAATTATCGTAATGAGTTTAATAATATGTTGTTTCAAATATTTGTTGTTAGTACATTATCACTCTTAATATCATCTTTGGCATATTAACAATATGATAAATACTGAAACAACATTTCACTAAAATAAAATGCAAATTTGAAACTACTGTTGCCAATTTATGGTAAAAATTAGATATTTTTAGAGTTTGATTTCAATAATAATAATAAGAAAGCTGCCATAGAAATAACTGAGAATTCAGAATTTAGGCTGGAAGTAACTAGTGCTCCAAATGGAAATTTCAAATAATAAAAGGTATGTTGGGCTGGTTTGAAACTATTATGTACCCCAGAAAAGACATGTTTTAGCCCTGATTCAATCTGGTAGTGGCAGCCATTTCTTTTAATCCTGTTTCAGTATTGTAGGGTGGAAAGTTTTGATTAGATTATCTCCACTTAGACGGAATGTGCCCAATTGTGGGTATCTAATCAAACCTTTTGATTAGATATGGGGATGTGATGTCACCCATTCCAAGTATATCTTGATTAGTTTACTGGAGACCTTTCAAAGAGGAAACATTCTGGAAAAAGCTCAGGGCTAACATAAATGCAGATGTTTGGAAACAGTTGCTTCGAAGCTGAGAGACATAGATGTTTGGTGATGCTTGAAGTGCCAGGAGAGAAAGCAGATGCTTAGACATAGGCAGAGCCCAGCAGATGTTGCCATGTGCCATCCCATGAGATGATAAGCAAGCCTAGAACCCAGAGTTTTGTCCTGGAGGAGCTACATGAAGGCACACAGATGCTTAGAGAGGAAACCACCAGTATCAGAAGTCAGAAGCAATCAAACCCAGAACAAGGACCAGCAGATGCCAGCCATGTGCCTTCCTAGGTGACAGAGGTGTTCCAGATGGCATCAGCCTTTCTTGAATGGAAGTAACCTCTTGTGGGTGCCTTAATTTGGACATTTTCTTGGCACTAGAACTATAAATTTATAACTTATTAAATTCCCTTTTTAAAAGCAATTTCATTTCTGGTATATTGCTTGCCAGGAGCATATGCTTTTCATACATTAAATATATTCAGCTTTTATCACAGCTATTGCTACTTTTCACTTTTTAAAAAGTTAAACTCAAAAAATTCACAGGAATATTTATAAAATGATCTTATATTATTAGTCTCAGTTCTTTGTGTTAACTCTGGAAATTTTGGCCCACTCTTGGTATTACAAAGTAGAGAGTTAAACAAAAGAGAAAATATACTTTCTCAAGCAGTTTGAAGAAAAGGAAATATTTAAAATATACAAGAATTGGAGATAGCCATTAAATAAATGCTTTTTTAAAAAATAGGATGAAATAGATGAAAATTGTCGGTGTTTGGTATAAACGTGATGATCTATATTGCCTTCCCAGGTGATAAAGCACCAGAAAGATGGGCCATTTGGGTCACATGATGGACACCAGTACAAAGTACAGGTTACATAAATGACTAAAACATTGTCATAGTATTTTTTCTATTGTTTCCTTATTTCCAGTCACTTATGGGACATTACAGTTCACTATCATAATATAAATGTCACATTTGAGTCATCAAAACCTTTTTTGATGCATGTAGGAAGGTACTCACTTTAGGCCTTGCTCTCCTTGAACTGTCACATAGGAGGATAGAACAAACGCAAAGCCATTATACCAAAAATTCCTACCTGGAATTACTGTGAGGAGATGAGACTGAGAGGAATATATGGTTAAATCTGAGACACAAGTGAGGGATGGACTATTAGAGATGATGGCCAATCTCCTACTGAAACTTCTTTCAATTCAGCAAGACATTTCTACTAGTGCATTTAGTAGGGTATCAAAGAGTTCTGTGTATGCATCTATATCTATGTCCACATCTTTACCTATATCTACATCCTCACTTAGTTCTTAAAGATCTATAATAGATTCTTATCTTAGAGCAATGAAGAATTCTTCCAAGAATTTGGAAAAACCACAGTGTTTAGATACTGTGGCTAGGACGAGCTAGATATAAGAAAGGGCTCATATCTCATGTGCTCATACAGATCAATTGGAAATGCTTGCCTAGAGAAATGTGTACAGAAAGATTCTTAAGCTATGTCATAGTTTCGTGGGAAAGAATCCCACCATAAATTAGTGATGTCAGCTCTGGGTGTCAGAGAGGAATTTATGCACACATAGCAGGTATTTGCTGCTCTTTTTCTAAGGTCAATTTTTTCTAAAGCCCCTCAATCTTTCTTTGGAGGTTTAGCAGGGAATACACAAGGTTGGGGATTTAAAGAATTTTCAGAACTTTTCTTCATAAGTTGAAAAGAACAAATAATGCTTATACATTGGCGTAGAGACATTCATAGAATAGAGGGATGACTGGAGATTTTAGTCATTGATAGGACTGGATCAGAGAGACTGAACCTGTCCTGATTTGCAGAGGCAGGGGCGACTGGGGAATCTACTTGAGAGCAAGTTTGTATGACAGCTTCAATGATCTACTTTAAATAACAAGCTGCCCTATAATTTGGTAGATTAAAACCATTTATTTTATAGGTTCTAAAGAATAGCAGCTTGATCTGGGCTCTGGTGGCTGGTTGTTTGCTGCTGTCAACTAGGATGACTCCTGAGGTTGCTCTCATTTTTATGGCCTGACTTTGAACTAGATGGTGCAAGACCACCTTATCCACCTGTCTGACTATGTGCTGGCTGTTAGCTGGCACCTCACTTTTTCTCCACATGGCTTCTTACCCTCCAGTAAGACAACTGGCTTTCTTATGTGGTATTCTCAGGACAATATTCCAAAAGAGCAAATGCAAAGTCTGCAAAGTCTGTTAAAGCCTAGGTTCTAGAACTCATACAACTGTCACTTCCACCACATTCTATTGCCCAAATCAAGTCACAAGGCCAACTGAGTGTCCATGGATAGAAGAATAGATTCTAACTCTTGATGGGATAAGCTGTGAAATACTGTGGTCATTGCAGTCTACCACAGGGCCCTCACATTGCAGATGTGAAAAATATTTCCAAAAATAGTTCTCAGGAGACCAGAAAGGAAAACCATGCATCAAACTATTGAGAATATTAAGAAAAACTAAAGGGTGCATTTCTTTCATCTACAAACAAACCTAACCGTAGGATTCATGTCTTGTTCATCTTTTCTATCATGTGGTAGAATATCAGTCATATTGTGGTGGGAAATAAATATTTGTTGAATTAATCATAAATGAATTTGAAATATGTCAACTTGGGTATGGGTAAAAAAGAAAGTGATTTTCTATTCTTTTCAATCCTCCAGCTTTAAGAAATATCTTCACTATAAAATTCTAGGCCATACATTTGAATTGAACAGTTTCAGACCCAGATAAGATGATATTTAATGAGATGAGCAATGGACCCCTATATGCATTCAATGTGAAATATTCTGCCAGTGTTAAAGGCAGAGAACTGCAAGCTGACTAAAAATTGTTGCAGTATATTTTCCATTTTTATAGCAGCATCCACATTAGCATAGAAAATATGGAGGCATTTATAGGCTACTTGCATTTCTATGCAAAATTCCTTATAATGATCTTTGTATTTATGGCCAAGCACATTCTAAACCTAAAGAACTTTTAAATGAGATTCAAGTTCTACAAATATTCCTAATGGGAGTTTTGCCACTCAAAATTCAAATTTCAAATTTCACATTCAAGTATTGCAAGTTTAGTGGTTCATTCTAAATAGAAAGAATTACAGGTGTGTGACTGAAAATTATCTGCAACAAGAGAAACAAAAGCAAGCACGCTAATTAATGGCTATTTTAAATCTTTTGAAGGAAACTGTAATTAATGCATTTTTCAGGTAACCTTAAAAATACCTTTGCCAGATAAAATGCAGCTTGTCAGTTGTGATGAAGAGTTACTGGCATATACCTTCATGGTTTTAAGGGAGTTTATCATGTTATCAAAAAATTATATGGGTCTAAAAGCCAATTAGAAATATGTTTTAATATAAAGATAAAGTTATGAAAAAGTGCACCATCCCTGATTTTAAAACACTTAGAAATCAGTAGAGCACAGTTATTTTAAAATACTAGCCTGTATAATTTGAATAATTTTCAGAAAAATTTTTTCAAGTTCTTCAATAAAAAGTAATCAAGCCTCCTCAAAATTAAGGCATCATTCGCAATCTCATGAACTCATTGTACTGTTCTTAAGTTTCTGCTATTATCCAAATATAATCAGTAAGCATATTCACTACTTTCTACAGAGTTACAATAGCAGATTAGAGTTAGGAAAATTTTATTGTGCATATCTCCAAAATGACTGCTCTTATCAAATGAGGTAAGTGGCCACATTTGCGCCCAGGTTTCCAAGGTACTCAATATGATGTTTCTTGTTCACTATGATCCCCCCGTCATTTCAAGGGCCACAATCCCTATAATGTACCACATAAATTACCTTGCATTCCTCCTAACACTAAAAATCAATTGTCCTTTCCTTTATCTTATTGCAGGCCACTCTCCATCTTTGGATGCCTTCCCTTCCTGCCTCCTTTAGCTTAACACCTGGACTGACACATGTTCTCTGAACACTGATCTCAAAATCTATTTCCCCTGGCATCATTTACTATTTAAAGTGTATTACTTTGTGGATTTCCCAAATACGTTTTAGAACAAGTTGTACTTTGAAGGGTAAATAAAATAGCAGTAAAAAAATCATTTTATTTGTATTCTCGATTCTGTTGGTACATATGTAAAGGCAATCATTTCAGATTATGGTGAATAAATTATTTCTTATCATTCTTTTGTAATCCTTTTAATGAATTCATACTTACTGTCTGAATATTTAAACATAAAAATTAACAGGAATTTACTGTGCATGTACAGATGTGTTTAAGGTAAATTTCAGAAAGGTGATCCTTTCTCTAAATGAGATTGGCAATCAGTAAATAAGAACTGATATTGAAGTTTACATATTAGAAGTTATACAAAGGATAGTTGGAACAATATAATGTTATTAGATTATTAGTTCTAGTCATATGAAATAATTGAATTGAAAATCTAAAAAAGGGAAACTAGGTTTTATATGTTACTAGGATAAAAATTTTAAAGAAAGAAAACCCCATAGGACTGCACAACACAGCGAATTCTAATGTAAAGTATGGACTGCACTTATTAGTACAATTAGAATAAAATTCTTTAAATTAACTGTAACAAAGGTACAACACTAATGCAGAGTGTTAATAAGGAGGAGTATAAAGGAAATCTATTTTTGCATGGTTTGTCTGTAAACCCACAGCTTCTCTAATGAAAAACTTATATTAAAAACGGATAAAATAATGATATTTAATCCCCAGTTTCACTAAATTCAATACCAAAAGGAGCATTCTAGCACAAAATTTTATAAGTTAAAATCATCTCAGCAAGGCCATATAATGCTTTTCTGCCCTCCCAACCTCTTACTCCCTTCAGACATTTTCCCTTTATTTACTTTGGCATACATATCTTCACCATATGTTTTTTAATGCAATTTTATTGATACATATTATATATTCACATACCATATAATCATCCAGAGTATACAATTAATGGTTCAAAGTATCAACATATAGCTGTGCATTCATCATCACAATAAATTTTTGAACATTTTCATTACTCCAAAAACCATAAAAATAAGAATAAAAATTAAAATAAGAGTAAAAAAGAACACCCAAAATATCCCATATATCCTGTAACCCCCTATTATTTATTTATTTTTTTGTCTTTATTTTCTGGCTCATCTATCCATACACTGGATAAAGGGAGTGTCAGTTACAACGTTTTCACAACCACACAGTCACACCTTCAAAGCAATACAGTTAAACAATCATCTTCAACAATCAAAGCTACTGTTCAGAGGGAAACCAGTTTCAGGGTTTTCCCTCTAGCTACTCCAATACATCAAAAACTGAAAAGAGATACCTATATACTGCTTAAGAATAACCTCCAGAATGACCTCTCAACTCTATTTGAAATATTTCAGCCACTGAAACTTTATTTTGTTTCATTTAACTCAGGCTTATCCCTGGAAATCATGTCCCACATTGCCAGGGAGATTTACACCCCTCAGAATTATCACCACCCTTTTTGAACAGTAAATAGCAATAAATAAAGCTCACAAAAGTGAAGGCATCTCCCCAAATTTATAAAGTGTGGAAGGAATGGGAGAGGTAGAATATAAAATATGCAGATAAATAGCATATTATTTCAAACATAGACTATTTATTGTCTACATAACATCTACTTCCCTCTTCTTTTTCCATACTTGGATTCTTTTTTTAGGTTCATTTTAACACTTCTACTTCATGTGACTTAAGGGTAGCTGACCACCATTCCTACCCCAGGAAACTATTCTAATATAACCAATCTAATCTAAGTAACCTCATTCCCTTAACCAATATGTTTTGTTGTTGTTGTTGTTGCTTTGGGGGAGGGGGGGCGGTACATGGTCTAGTAATTGAACCCAGGTCTCCTGCATGGAAGGTGAGCAGGAGTATTCAACCACTAAACTACCCATGCACCAACCAATATGTTTTTATGATTGATCATTTTACCAGTTCTGGCCAATGACATGTAAGGGAAAGTCCATGAGGGTCTGTGGAAATAGTTTCTTCAATTTTTCCCTCTTGATGCATTATCTGAACATAACACCTAGACTGGCAGCAGACTCATTGCTATCAGCCAGAGAGTAGTCACCCCTCAGATGGCAGTGCCAAGAGGACCACAGAAATGTGAAACACCATGCCTGTAGTCTGCCATTCTGCTCGACCAGCCATTATGCAAAATTCAAACTTCTTCCCTGTCTAAATCACTATGAAAATGCTTTGTCTCATATAGCAGAGTACATTTCAATGGATACAAATGAAGTAACCCAATAATTCTAAAACTATATAATGAATTTGTAAGATTCCCACACATATACACACAAAATCATGATGGTATGAGTCCCTGGATACTAATTCTTAAAGATAGAGGCTTTCAAAGTCTCTATTTTTTTTGTTTAGGTGTCCCCAAGAAAGTTTCTCACATGATGGATCTACATGTCTTTAACTAGAGTCACTGAACAGCTTCTGCTCTGTTCTTGTTCCTCTCTTCTGGTTTCAGCCTATACAATTCCTCTTGCCTCGAAGCTGCACAGAGATGCCTCAACATTAGTGTTGTCCATTAGGAAATCAATAATATTCTTGCAAAGGTTACAATCTCCAAATGTTGCCGCTTTAGTTTCTCAGATGCGAAAACAAATACCACACAATGTGTTGGCTTTACATATGAGAATATACTGGCTCACAATTTCAGAGACTAGAAGGTGTGCTTCTTACTGGGGTATCTTCTGGCTGACCATCAATCTTTGGGTTCCTTGGCTTTTCCATAACATGGCAGTGCACATGGCAGCACCTTCTCCTTTGTCTTATAAAAATCCATTGACTTCCAGCTTCTTGCTTCTCCTGGAACTTCTCCTGTGTCCAATTTTCTTTGCTCATTAGGAATTGCAGCTTTAGTGAGTTAAGGCCCACCCTCCTTCAGTTTGGGCACACCTTAACAAATAACATTTTCAAAGTTCCTATTTACAAATGTATTCACACCCACAGGACCAGGAGTTGGGACCTGAACATGTCTTTTTGTGGGACACATGATTCAATCCCCAACAGCTTTCAAAATTGTAACACTCTGAATGCATTGCTGTATTCTGTGCAGAAAGGTAAAAAAAAATTTCTCCTCCCCAATTCTGTACCACACTTGATCTCCTGCTTCCCAAAGTAGTTCTGATTGTGTTAAAAATTGTTCTACATGGTTCTGCCTTTAATTTCTCCTTCAATCAGGACTCAAAAGCAGACCATGTAGGGAAACAGAACGCATTAATCACTGTGTCATCCTTATCTCACCTCCCTCCTTTCCCTATTAAAAAACAAAATCCCTTTCAAGCAGATGTTGGATATTTAAATAGGAATTGGGAAATTCAAGCAGATAAAGAGACATTGAGGGATAGTAAGAGTACTGATGCTAGAGATGGTGGTTGTAGTAGCTGTGAATATATCTCCACCAAACATGCCTTGTAACAGTCAATAATTAGAAAAATATTCTTAAAATTTATTTTTTCCCCATTAAAATAGCTCTTTTCTTTTCCTTGTTTTTGAAAGCACTGATCATGCCAGTATCTTAAGGCAATTTTCAAGTTTTATTTAATTTGATTTTTTTTAAACTCAAAATAGCATAACTCCTGGGGGTAATTTCTAAGGACACATTCTGACTCAAAACCTGCCCACAAATACTGTCTTTATATATCTAAGACAGTCATAACAATTTAAATAGAACTCAGCCTTCCAAATTCCTCTTTATGTCTTGATTGAATTATTGTTATCCCACCCCATGTCAACTGAACATCACAATTTTTATGGACTAGATGCAGATGAAACCATATGTTATCTAAGATGATTTGACAGCAAGGGCTGCAAACTTACTATTTATTAGGATTAGGCAAATAAAGCAACATAAATGAAGTGGGCCATGTTAGGCAGCCTAAGGCAAAATAAAATTCTAAGACAGCACATATCCTATCTAAATGGGGTCCCACTACTCAACTTTAGCTCAGGGCTACAAGGTAGAACTCAATATCATCACACCATCTGGTTCTCCAATAAAAGCTGCAATTCCAGATTTCTATATAAAATTCCAGATTTTTCATATTGGTTACTTCTTCAAACTGTTTCAAAACTCTGTGTGCGTCTAAAACAACACATCTTCAAATTGGATTTGGTCTGCATTCTGAGGGAATGTGTTTCATGCTCTTGGGTATCTCATTTCATGTTACAGTCCACCCCTGCAATCCAAGCTATACTTGGAAACACATTCCCTGACTGAGAAGAGTTACTGTTATGTTGGTTTCCTTCCTCTGTTTTACCGAATATATCTTGAAGCATTTTACCTGTGAATTGATGATCTTATCAGTTAGCGATTATTTTCTTCTATTAGAAAAATTCAGCGTTTTTATCTATAGGGAAACCACATTCTAAAGTAAAGAAATATATTTCATGACTTAAAAATGAGTCACATTCTATAGTATTCTGAGGCTGAATTTTCAAATCCACTTATTTGAAAGACTAAACACAAAATATGCTGAACTAAGATAAGTATTTTGGTGAGCAGACTGTTTTGATTTTTCTAAATTTGCCCTGAATTTTATGAAATAATTACATAAAATACTGTTTTTCACATAATTAAATCTATTTTTGACTCTTTGTCAAAGTAGATAAGTTTTTAACTATTAACACTCCCAAATTTAGCTATACTTTATAATTTTTGTATCAATTCAATCACAAGGAAAAAAACAATGTCTGGATGTACACTTTCAAATGATTTTATGACATAATTCTTCTTCCTTAGGAGATATATTCTAAATCCTTATTAAAATAAGAAAATATAATGTTTATTTATACTGTAATCTTGATTTTTAAAATTACAGAGATGCATCATTCACAAGATGATTTTACGGCCAGTAGAATGCCAAACTGTCCTGGGGATAGCAAAGAAAACTTTGGACTACTGAAATCCAAAGAAATCATAGCAGGTCAATTCCGTGGTACTTTAGATGATTGGATAAATTAAGCTTGCTTATCACAGATTTAATATGAGCGTTCCAGATACAGACCATCCAAGACTCGCCCTTTCTTTCTGTGTCTGCAATTCTTAGATGGTCTTAGCCTGTGCAGTTTCATGCACACCTGGAAGAAATCCATTCTTTCTGCAAACATGTATTAGGCACATAATAGATAAAAGGTATGCAAGCAATAAACATGACCTATAGTGCCTCCTGGATCTTACATTCTAAGGTGGTAGAGCAAGGTGGATAGACAACCAACAATTTAACACATATACAATATGGTGTCAGGCAGTGATAAGAAACTTGAGGAAGTAAGGGTGAGAGAGAGAGAGAGAGTTTGTGTTGGGGTGATGGGGAGTTACTTCAGAGAAGCTATCAGGGAAGGCATCTCTGAAGGAAGTGAGAGTGTAAGTTAGACAAAGATCTAGGGAAATAGCTTTGCAGGCAAGATGACAAACAGTAAAACCCTTAAGGTGGCATTTTTCAATTATAAGAACTATAGAGTAGTTAGATGTGTGTGAACCAAGAGAAAGAGTTCAGGGGATGGGGTTGGAGAGTTATACAGGAATTCGATCATGTTGTGATTTGGGCTATTCTTGAGGGTTTTTTGTTTGTTTGTTTGTTTCGAGATAGATGGGAAAATATTGGATAGTTGAGGTCAAAAATGACATAATTGAATTTATTTCCAAGGACACTCTGACAGCCAAGTGAGAAATTTACTGTCAGGGAGAGAGTACACTTTAATAACAGCCTTAGGACCACAATTGATGGAAATGCTACCTCCCTCTCTAAGGGACACAATCAGGGATTGCATTAAGCTTGAAAAGACATTTTTTATAACCTGAAATAATAGCATCCTTGGGACTTGTTGAGAGATGAAGCAAAGGAAATAGGAACATTCTTTTATGTGGAATTTATATTCTTACACATTTGATAAAAAAGGAATCTGAATTTTGAAATTGTAAACAAACCCCATCCTATTCTAATTTTAGGATAATAGATCAAATCTGGGTACATTATTTGAAAGAGCAGGTTGATAATATTGTTAGAATATTTCATAGAAAGTAATAATTTCTTTGAAGTTTAGTATAAATTGAATTCATTTTTTGCAATGTGGTGAAGTAATTACATTAAGAATACTGTATTAACTGCATATTACCACAAATTCTTTTAAAAAAAACAGCATATCATCACAAATTCTTTTTTTCAAAATGTGATAATAAATCTTCAAAATAGTCTCTCTTTTCTTCATGTTTTTTTTTAAGTTGGACCTAAACAGTTTCTTCACTAAGATACAAAAAATGGGGTCTACTCTAGAATGTCTTTTTTCACTTAAGATTGAATTAAGCACAGTAGAACTTATACATAATTTCAAATGACTTGCATCGTTATATAGGGGTGGTCATAGATGCATAATGATAGATCCAATATCAATCCATTCAAAACAGCCCAAAGGATAGTGCAGCTCTGATAAAGATTTAGATGCCTTAAAATGGCAGCAAGAATTTAAAAGAGCGAGAGGACCATTAAAAGAATTACCTTCTGGCAATTATGCTTTATGTGCAATTTTATGATACACCAACTTAATTTTAAGTAGTCCTAAACTGGGTAATCATTTAGTTGATTGGATATTAACATCATAAGGAATCTGAAAAGTTAAATGTTTTATCATTTACCCAGTAGACATTAAGCATTTTTAAATTACCACTAAAGAAATACGAACAAATTTTCTTAAAATGTACTCTATTGAAACATATTAAGTACTATTTTCTTTGAAAGAGAAATAAGTAGATGCAATCTATTTGGAAACACACTTAGGTATAAAGAAATACAAAATATGATTTGATATTATTTAAAATGAACTTTCATAATAGATAAATTTCTAAAAATTTGTATGGGAATGTAACTACTGTAAAGTGAAGAAGATTAAGTATTTAATTTAAAACTTGTTTAAAATTATTCTATAGTTAATACTCTATAAGTGTGTAATTTTAGATTGTAGTGTGCCATTTTCTTAAAGTTAGGTACATATGATAATTCTAGCATATTAGGATACAGAAGGAAATATGTTTGGGTAGGGAGAACTTGGCCTATTTGAGTCCCATATCTAACATTTAATAGCTGAGTGTCCTTAGATGAATGACTTATTCCTTCTTGTAGAATCTAACAGCCTCTGGCTAAATCTAACAGCATCTTAGTGTAAAAGATCTGACTCAGTGACAAGCACATAGGAGACTGCCATCAAACACCAGTTTCCTCCTGCTAACACTCATAAAACTGTTGTAAATAGAGCTGAGATTAGAAAATACAATGATTTCCTGACAGGAGAAAAATAGCTGTTCTCCTATCCCTCCCTTTATCTTTTTTCCCCCTCAAACACATCTAATTATACCCCATAGGACTGAATGCTTAAATTAAGAACCTTGAGGTCATCAGTTCGGGAATTCCACTTCTCAGTGCCTCGGTGACTTCTAATGAGCTTTAATCAAACCTCCAGACTACAGCGTCTGCATTTGTCAGATAGAATAACGGAAGACATCTCTCCTCACTTGGGTGCTTTTAGCATTAGTGGAAAAAAAACACTTTTAAAGCACAAGAGATGGAAATACTGTTGTTATTAAATATGTGATGAGTTGTTGGTCGTTTATATTCTACAATGTTGTAAGAGTCAGGAGCTTTAGGAAGCAAAGACTCCCTTGAGAGTCTTGGCCTCAAAAACTGTATAACGGCAATTGAATTACCTGTTAAACTGAAAAAAAATCATTGAGAAAACTCAGCATCTCAGTGAAAGAAGCAGCAGCTATTATTACTTGGTAGAACATACATCTCACTTTTTTTCACTGGAAGATATGCTAGACGTGATCTCATTTCTTGGCCACATATGTATATACATGATGCAGGTGTTTCACTGGAATACAGCCAAGACAGTTCCTTTTATATAGCAATACACTGTCAAAGTTTTTTAAAAAATTAATCCAATGTTTGGAAAGTCAGGACCTTTACCAACATTAAGAAATTAACACATACTAATAAATTGTTATCACGTAAATATTTTGTCTATTACTAACCTATACATACCATGATGTTTTTGTTTTTGTTTTTGTTTTTTTGCATGGGCACTGCAAATTCAACCTGGGTCTCCAGCGTGGCAGGCAAGAACTATGCCTGCTAAGCCACCGTGGCCTGCCCTCCATGATGTATTTTTTAAATTTTTTTGTACGCTGTATGGCAGGATCACATGTCATTATTTTTCCACGTGAGTATCCCATTATTGCAGCACAATTAGTTGAAGTTTTTGTTTGTTTATTTGTTTTGCTTGCTTGTTTGTTTTTTGGGAAGTGCGTGGACCGAGAATTGAGCCTGGGTCTCCCACATGGCAGGCCAGAATTCTACCACTGAACTTCGCTTGCACACCCTCCATAAGGTTTTATATATTCAAACGGTCAAAGAATATTAAATAAAACCTTCCCTAATAGATGTAACCTTTTGTGAAACTTAGAATCATAGCCATAAAGCATGTCTCTCTCTCAACTCTTCTAGCAGACCCTCATTTGGCAGTGAATAGCATAAATTTCTTCATTCATCCATCAGATATTTAATAAATGGTCAGTGTCTCTGAAAAAATGTTAGAAATACAAAGACAGGTAAGATACAGTTCTGCCTTTTGACTGAGGAGCTTATAGAAAAAAAGCCATAAAGAAACAATCTGAATAAAATTCTTTGTTGCTATGGAAGAAGTCTTTGCAGGCACAAGAAATGGGAAGTCAATTCTGCCTGGTGGAGAAAGGTGATGTTGAGTTTTCACCTTTATTAAAGGAGGTAGCAGAGGTGAATTTCGATGAGGAGAGAGAAGTGCTTCAAGTGTACAGGGACAGGAAAGGTAGTCCAGGCAGAGGAATCAAAGTGAACAAAACCGCAAATGCTTGTGTTTGTCCAGCGTATCTGAGAAATACACGTAGAAGAATAGAATCCATGATGAGGGGGGACCAAAGGAGAATAGAGGCGAGTTTTAAATTAGGCAGATAGTGGCAAATGGTGGAGGGAAAGGTATACTGGCGCACTGAGGCACCCTGTCCTGCAGTCTGGGTCCTGAAGCAGACTTATGTGCATGCCGTGAGATATTGTAAATTTGGGGAGGAAACACACTGGTATCTGTGGAACACTATGCAGACCACCACTAAGTTTTTGAAACTAACTACTTAATAAGTTACACTACATTTATTTTGGCTGGGGGAGGCTGTGAAAAAAACAGATGAGACACTAAAGGCTCCATAAGCCAAGAAAGTTTGGGAAGCTTTGCCATAATGAATTTTAACTTTATCTGAAATGGGTAAACCCAGAAGAATTTTAAGGAGCAGAACAAAATGGGAAGATCATTCTGACAGCAGTGAAGAGCCTGGGTTAGTAAGGGGAATCTTGGAGGCATGGACACTAAAGATAATTGTAATGAGACAAGTAGAGATGGTAAGATATCTAGTGAAAGAAGGGGGTCCATAAAAAAAGGAATATCTGCTATTTCTTAGACAAATAGCTCTTAATCTTTTCATCGTTGTTCCTTTACAGTGGTAGGTAGTTTTGACAACACTCTTGAAATTATTCAACTATGTCATAGATACACAGCTATACAGATAATCACATTTCATGCACTGTCTAGCTATTCAAATAAAGTTAGGTATAGTCTGACTTTTCCCTCATTTATAGCTAGAGAGCAACATTCATACATCTCCCACTACATATAGCTTTTCTAATAAGCTAGTTTGAAATCACACTTTATTTTTTATTTTGACTTATATGCAAAAAGAAAAAAGTTTTATTCTACTAATTGAGAACCAAGCAGTGATATAGACCAAGATTAAAAATGGAATCTCAGCTTAATGGAAGTTAATTCAATTTCCTTCCTTCCTTGGTAAATATGAATGACTTCCACAATCTCTTCAGAATTCCTTGCTGTCCACACCCTGAAGCTCCCCTTTGCACTGAGGTCCTTATTTACAAGATCACTTTCTGCCCTCAGTGATCCAAGTCTTATATTAAAAGGGAGATAAAATGTTATGGCTAATATTTATTTGGTGCTTTCCATGCAGCAACCACTCTTCTCACCATTTTACATGCATTATTTTACTTAATCCATACACTCATTCTATGGTAAAGGTGCTATTATTATCTCCAATTAACATGTGGAGAATCAGAAGCACAGATTAAGTGTGCTAGCTTTCATGGGTAATAAGATGGATATAAAATAGAAACCCAGATTTTCTGTCTTTAAAACCCATAGTTTTAACAACTAACCCTATCTTTTCTTTGTGGGAACAATTACTAAATTGTGTGTTTTGTAATTATTTCTTTTAAGCATCAGGTATTTATATATATTAATTTATAAAGCTCTCTTTGATCTAAATTTATTGGATGAAAATGTTAATTTCATTTTAGAAAAAATATTTCCATTATTACCATTATCCATTTGATTGGGTACAGGAGACATAAAAACATAAATTAAATTATATTAGTTAGTGGGAGAAATTTTTTAAAAGCCACTTCATCAGCTCAACAACAAAAAGACAAGCAACCCAATTACAAAATGGGCAAAGAACATAAACGGGCACTTCTCAGAAGAGGAAATACAAATGGCCAAAAGGCACATGAAAAGATGCTCAACTTCCCTGCCTATCAGGGAAATGCAAATCAAAACCGCAATGAGATATCATCTCATGCCCACCAGAATGGCCATTATCAATAAAACAGAAAACTGCAAGTGCCGGAGAGGATGTGGAGAAAGAGGCACAGTTATCCACTGCTAGTGGGAATGTCAAATGGTGAAATTGCTGTGGAAGGCAGTTTGGTTGTTCCTCAGGAAGCTAAGTATAGAATTGCCATAGGATCTGGCAATAACATTCTAGGTATCTATTCAGAGGACATGAGGGTAAGGACACAAACATACATTTGTACACCAATGTTTATAGCAGCATTATTTACAATTTCCATGAGATGGAAACAGTCCAAATGTCCATCAACAGAGGAGTGGCTAAACAAGCTTGGTATATATATATGATGGAATATTACGCAGCTGTAAGACAGAATAAAGTCATGAAGCATGTAACAACATGGCTGGACCTTGAGGACATTATGCTGAGTGAGAGTAGCCAGAAACAAAAGGGCAAATACTGTATGGTCTCACTGATATGAACTAACATTAGTGAATAAACTTGGAGAACTTCAGTCCAGAACAGAGGTCATCAGGAGATGAAATAGGGTAGACATTGGGTAATTGGAGCTGAAGGAATACAGATTGTGCAACAGGATTGATTGCAAAAATTCAGAAATAGGATAGCACAACACTACCTAATTGTTGCACAATAATGTTAGTACACTGAATGAAGCTGAGTGTGAGAATGATAGAGGGAGAAGGACTGGGAGGACAAATGAAATCAGAAGGAAAGATGGACAATAAAGACTGAGATGGTATAATCTAGGAATGCCTAGCGTGTACAATAATAGTGACTAAATGTACAAATTAAAAAATGTTTTAGATTGAGGGGGAAAAAAAAAGCCACCTCATCAGCTACTACACTTTGGTCACCAAGATGTAGTCCTTATGTCTGTGGATGAAAGAAACTTGGATTTCTGTTTCATATTCATAAAGGCCTCAGTGACCGACTGGCATTAATAAAATTAGATTGGTAACACACGAACACTGACATGACAGCTTCGTCACCAGAATTCTAGTGCCCACCATCTTTTTTTATTATATCGAGATACTTGGGAGGAAGATTTGAAAAATAGAAAGATGATTAGAAAATTGAATGATGACCATGAAGTTTGATCAAAGAGAAGCAGAGGCCATGCCACCACAAAGCTTGAATAATTTTACTGCTTTATAACAGCAAAGTTCACTCTTTAAGATTGAGGTGAGAAGAGTTGGAGAAGATTTAAGGTAGAAGTAGATGAGCCTAAGCAAAATGAAAAATTAAGGCAAAGGACCAGCGACAGGAGATAACCCTTTCCTGGAAATTTGAGAGTTTAAAACTATCTCTAAATGACAGATAGATAGACAGATAGATAGATAGATAGATAGATAGATAGATAGATAGATAGATAGATAGATAGATAGATAGATAGAAAGACAGACAGACACATGATAGATGGATATAGAAATTATGAATGAGCACTACAATAAAGGAAGTAAACATAAACATAATCATATCAGAAATGATTATTGAACTAATGCATCCGAATGTTTCCTTGAGAACTTTGATTGGTTTTAGGGGTGACAACTTTAAAGGGGAAAATTATTTGAAGGACTTTCAACATAGATTCAGTCAAAAGGCTTTTATTTAAAAAAAAACATTTAAAAATGAGTTCCTACTGTACAACAGAAACTAGGGTGACCAATTTTCATATATCATCTCATGCAATTTTAAATAATTGTTATTTTTGTACAACATTTGGAAATTTTTGTTCTGTTAATATGTAAAACTAAATGGAAAAATTTCTTAATGTTTGGAAATATTGTTTGTTTGGGGAGTAATAAGTAGTGAAGCACCATAGCTACAGTTAAGATTCAAGATGGCAATTAGACTCATAAGATGCAAATGGGCTTTAATCTTCTACCACATTTATTGTGCTATATGGAAGAAGACACAGCAGATTTAGCATCTTCAATTCATCTTCACCCCTCTCAGTAACTTGCAAGTACACAAGTTCTTTCACTCCCTGCATGGATGCTTATTGCTTCTATGGATGAGAGGCAGGTGTGTGGCCGTCACTCCGACACGTAGACGCTACAGGCTGTATGTCCTACCTATCCTTTATACCAGTCATGTCATTAGGCCCCAAATCTGCGGGACAACATGTAACTCTCCCAACTCAGTGTTGGTTTCATGCAACAAACAGAAACACTGTTCCTCATTGTTCTTATCTCTACCCCGTAATAAAAGGCTACTCTGGGAAACTAAGGTCATTCTTTGAGAGGCCTACATCGGATCAGGATGATAAATCTTTTCTCACAGCTCCATCTCCCATGACTTTGTGTCAATATTTTCACTAAAGCTCCTCCTTAAATGTTTTGTGATATTTTTTCTTGACAGGTGCATCTCTAATATTTTACACTGGAGAAAAGCATGCTAGTACACCTGCAATCACCAGGATCTGTATTATCCAGTGGAGTATAGGGACCCTCTTTCAAGCACAAGTTAATCTTAACCAAAATCCTTCACAATTATTTGACACAGTCTTATTATTTGTATTAACCCTTCCCTATCTATTGTTACGTGTATCTTTTTTTAAAAGTTATTAGAAGAATGCCTAGGGCTCTATCTGAGATTCTACTAAAGCTCCATGCGCTATGATTACCTTCCAGGAACCTACAACCTCCAGATGGGTTCCTAGGCCAGATAAGTCCTGAAATACAGATGGGCCAGCCCGTTGAAAACATCAACTAGTTCCATCCCCCATTCCATATTATTGACAGCCCTTTCCAACATGAAAATGTTAGAATGGGCTTAGCCCAAATACCCCTAAAGAGTGAAAGAAACATCAAAAGGTGTGGTGGAGTTATAACAGAGAAGGTAGGGTTTAACAATTGAGTATGATTGCCAAATCATTACATTAATATTTCCTTAAGTCTCCAGTGCCTTGGAGCAGTTAGAAATAAAAACCTAAGATTGTAGAATTGTAACCCACAGCAAACTCTGAAATCTGTTCTACAATTGTTGTGGTGTGCTTTAAAATGTATTGCTTTTTTGTATATATGTTATTTTTCACACTAAAAAACAAGTTATTAGAACAATTTAGATATGCATTTGATTTCTCTAAGGTCAAATTTGTCATTTTATCTGGACAGCCAATCTCCATGGGGTTAACATCAATTGGGGGGTTATAAATGAGTTTCACAAAATATCTTTTCATCCTGAGGGTCATCATCAATATATATTTCATTTTCTTTAATTTCCATAAATGAACCTATAAAGTACTCTATTATACCAAATACCAGTAGTGAAGATATTAAAGTAATATTTAGCACACCGAACATTTATTTTTATTATAGTGTAATTTTTCCATTCTTCCCCAAAGAATCATCCCTTACCCATACACCACACATTTCCAGTGACAGGGATGTCCGCTGGAGTGTTCAGTAAATTCAGAATTCCTTCTGGACTGAGGGCCTAACTATCTCTGGCTATAAATGGCAAAAGTTTTTGCCATCCTACATATTAATGTAGAGAGCACAGCCCATTTATTCCACAGGAAGACACAATGTTGGTCTTTTATCTGCTCAATACTCACTAATTGTACTGTGGGAAATGGTTGCTCCTTTTTAGTTGACGGCACTCATGCTGTAAGGGAACAATGATAAGAACCACATGTCCCATTGATAACCTGCCTTAATTTAAACTGTCTCTTAGTGTTTCAAAATGTGTACCTGTCTGATTTGGGCTTCTAAAATACCCAGCCATTTCCTTTTAAGCACCGTAGCAATAAATTTTAGCAGAGAGATATTCCTGGATGAGGATACATGCTTTTTTCCAAATCTCTTGCTCAGCATACGCACAAATAACTTTTTCTTCCCTCCAGGTAACAATAGAACTTCACCACTGTCTTCTTGCATTCATTCTTAAAAACAGATGGCAGGATTGCAGAGGTAATGGAAAATAGGGCAATCTCTACAATCAAGCATTGAGGCAGCACTTAGAGTCAGTGTCAACTTGGTACTGGAGGTAAAGTCACTATACAGTCCAGGTTTTCCCAGGAATACATATAATCATCATCATAGGAATATAATACCCTAAGTAGTATTATATTCCTTCAGCTAGAACAAGGACAAATGCAATCCTCACCATGAACTATTGGAAGGGAAAACCCAAAAGAAAAGCCCTGCATGTGGAAGAAACAGATTTGTGACAAGTATCTTTTATCTTGCCCTTATTCCTTGTACACAGAAACCTTTCAAAGAACACTCCTCTCTTAATACCTCTCTTTCTCAAATGAAACACACACTCACTGGGCAAGGCTAGCCAGCCTTTTTATTCTTTGCACCCTCTAACTTTCAAAATGAATGTTGTAATTGGCCATTTCCATTTGATGTCAGCCACTTATCTTAGTTTTTCTGAGCTGCTATGACCTATTATAATGCCACACAATGGGTTGGTTAACAATAGGAATGTATTGACTCAGTTTTAGGCTTAAGAGGCCAGAAGTCCAAACCAAGGCATTGCCTAGAAGGCTTGCTTCCTTCTGGGACTGGTAGTGTTCTGGCTGACTGGCAATCTTTGGATTCCTTGGCTTTCCCATCATGTAGTAAAGTCTTCTTGCTTCTTCCAGCTTCACTTGACTTCTGGCTTCCAACTCCTCCCTGTGGCTTTCTCTCCTGTATCTCAATTTCTACTGCTTATAAATGACTCCAGTAATCCTGATGAAAGTCCAACCTCATTCAGGTGGGCTATATCTTAACTAAAAATAACGTCTTTAAGAGATCTGATTTACATTGGATTCACACCCACAGGAATGCAGATTAGGATCAAGTACATATTTAAATTGAGGTACATAACTTAGTACACCACACCACACATGCTGGTGGTAAGGATTTTATGTTCACTATAAATTGCACATATTGGTAAAATGGCCATGGTAAAATGTATTTCCTATGCAGCGTACAAAGGGGACCTAAAACCCTTGGTGGCTTTCAGCTGTGGTTTCTGTTACTGAATAAGTGAAGTCCGAGGTGAAATAAATATCTATTCCTGCAAACACTCATTGGAGTTCTCCAGGAACATGAATGGTATTTCCATGAGATCCACCTGCCAGCAATGTGCTGACCCTGGACATCGTGGAAATTCTCCCCAAGTTGTGAACAACTTTTATAGCATTCAGGAAGTCTCTCTCCATATTAGTGGCTTTAGTTGGTGGAAATGATACACATCATTGTTCCATCTGTTGTGGCAAGCTTGAGCACCACTGTGCCAACTCATCTCATATACCGATGTGACTCTCCACAGAGGAACATCTGCCCTTACATTCCAGTTCCCCTCTAATTCACAAGTGGGTCCTCTTAGTGGGCCTCCATAAATGTGATTCTCCTTAGGACTTCCCAAAGATCGTTTACAATTGCATCCTTCATTTCAGGATATTCTTATATATCCATTCATCAAAGACCCATTTGCCTATCTGCCCATACAGCACAGCCATTGAGTTTGGCTCAGGAACCTCTAAATATGCATACATTGCCCTGAAAACAAGAATCAAGCTCTTCCTGTACTGCCATGTAAATGGTTCTGAATTCAACCCACTGTGTCAACTTCCCTTTGCCTTCTTCAACTGGGATTTTACAGTCTGCTTGGAAGATAGCAGCAGACTTCTGTATGGAGTCCCACCATTCAGTATAAATTCCAATCAGTTAATCAGGTAGCTGTTTTGCCTCAGTGGACAACTGGCAGTAAGAGCAGGTAGCTAGCTCCTCAGGAGTTCCATTTCAGAGGCACAAATGCTGACTGCTCAAGATATACTGTGCTCTATTTTTCATTATGTTTCCAATCATACCATTTCTATTTTATCAGGCAGCTCTGTTGTATAGCTCTTTCTTTATTGGAGTCTCTTATCTGATATTACCCATGGTATGATGGGCAACTCAGGCCTCATATAATCTGATTCCCAAGAGAAGTAACAGTTGTTTCTACTAGATTCCAGTAGTATGTCTGTAACTGACTCTCATCTGGGTTATTCTTAGACACAGTATTAGGAATTTTTTTTTAGTGCGGAATTCTAGTAATTACCTTTAAGTAGCATTCCAAGACATGAGCTAAAACTCATGTTTGTATGTGTTTTAGTCAGGAATTCTCCAAAACCACCGATTCTGTCAAAATCGTAGATCCCTGGGAGACAGCTTGGGCTACCCTCTGCACTGAACCCCATTCAAATTCAGTTCTTTTTTTAGTCATTTAGTGTATGCAAGCCAACAGGGTTCCCAAATATGGTATATGTCTCCTCCAGAATCCAAACAGTCCCTGAAGCTTTGTGCCTCTTCTTTACTGATAAAGACTAGAAGGGATAGCAGGTATTTACTACTTGGGAAAAGCCTCTACTGACTGACCCAGATTATTCCCAGTAGAAGAACTTGCCTAGACTGGACACTGAATCTTAGCAAGATTATTCATGCATCCTTGACTAGTCCTATGGCTACGACATTTAAATCCCCTTTCCCCACACTCCTGGCTTCCTTTTCTGAAAAGAAAACTATGATTATGTCATCAGTGTCATGAATCAACTGATTTTTGAAAGTGAAGAAGCCAAATCTTGTTTTATCTGGCTGGAACTGAATCCTAGAGGGTATGAGTAACCTTAGTGAAAGATAGTAAAAGTATATATAACTGAGTCTTTCCTGTGTGGACGCAAACGGTGCTTGAAATTTTTTATGAGATTCTGAGCCTATCACAACACACCAGTCACAGTCAGCCTCATAAACCTTCTGAATAGTTTTTTACCATGTCTGGTAAAACAGAGGCTTTTGGAAGAATTGTTTTTATTTAAATCTGGATTTTCTTGCAGACCAGATAAAACTTTAATATTGAAGTCTTTCACCAGAAATGAAACTTCCTGCTTCTTTCTGGAAGGTGGTGCAGTTTAGTATTTACTACAGAAGAGCATTAGGTCAATTGTAAGGTCCAGTTAAAACCTAGCAAAGGACAAGCATCCCTGACATTCAACTATGGACCAATAATGTCAAGACCTTCCCTTTTCTTGCATATGTTTTCCATTACACATGCAGACAAAGGAGGTGCCATCACTGGATATCTTTTCCTTTGTTATGCCCCTACCTAGAGTTTTACTATTAATTTGGTACCTTCTATCACAGTATCTCCACCCTACCCCATCTCCCCACCTTAACTTCTCTTTTGGAATCTTAATATTGCCTTCTTGCTCTCTGAAGTATATTATGCAGCAATATTCACTTATCCCAAAAAGCTTTGCTCACCAATTCCAGAATATTCTACCTTAACCAAAGCTCATGGCATTGGCATTGCCACTGAGAGAAGGGGAAAGTACCCTAGATTTAAAGTAAATCATCTTTGGTTTCCATTGCCTCAACCTTTAGGGTACACTTGGCACTCCAAATTAGCATCCTTCGCTACTGTTCCTGAACAGCGTCATCGGATTTAAATTCATCTGGGCTGAGTGAGAGAAAGCATACCTGATGGGATTATTAGGAAAGTCAGCTGGCAGATATGGAGGCAATTCCCCTCCTCCTAGCTAGTGATAAGTGTCAGTAAATCTTTGGTGTCAATTTCTTCCCTTTTAATCCCCTGTCTTCACAGTTACCTCTTGACAACTCTATCTGATTTACTCTTTCCCTGTATCTTGGCTGTTTCCCCTCAGCTTGCCTTTCCTTGATTCTGTTTCCCAGTAGATAATGCAGCTATCCAGGCATCAAATTCTCATCAGAACCTCCCTCTCCCCACAACTCTTTTTCGTGTACCACAGTGACTTGACCCAGGGAAACCACTCTCTAGCACCATAGCTGTATTAGTGAGTGTAAGTTGGTATCAGGGAAATCACAGACACTTGTTAAGCAGCCATCACCCAGACCTCAGCTATCCCCACCTGCTTCTCTGGGGCAGTCATGAACACATGCTAAGGCTGCTACTATTCCTCTGGCTACTACTATTCCCACCTCCTTTCCTATCGTGGGCCATTCTATAACCTGGGAGAGATGTCAAGTCTGATGAAAAGGCTTGCGATCAGACCTTAAACCCAGAAACTTGGAACAAGCAGCCTCAGATGTTTATAAGAAAAGGAATTTACAGTGGTAGGGCCTCCTCACTGCAAGATGGATAAAACCACAGCTTTACAGTATAGATTGGTCTCTCTTCTCCAGCACAAAATGGGGCATGTGGAACTGCCATCTATGTCCCTGACCTGAAACAGTTGTCAGCCACCAAAAGAGAACAGCTGTGATGAGACTGCTTCTCCTGCTCTTTTGAATTCTTTGTTCACAGGTGGCAAGGTTTTTTTTTTTTTTTTAACTTTTTTTACTGTATAATATAACATATATACAAAGCAAAGAAAGGAAAAATCAATAGTTTTCAAAGTACTCTTCAACAAGTAGTTATAGGACAGACCCCAAGAGTCTGTCATGGGC
The DNA here is from genome assembly GCA_004026745.1 of Myrmecophaga tridactyla. Classification (NCBI taxonomy): domain Eukaryota; kingdom Metazoa; phylum Chordata; class Mammalia; order Pilosa; family Myrmecophagidae; genus Myrmecophaga; species Myrmecophaga tridactyla. Next base: position 84,853 of record PVIY010005454.1, read on the forward strand.
TACCATACCATCATCTCAGATTTTTCCTTCTAGCTGCTCCAGGACATTGTAGGCTAGAAGAAATAAATATTTTTATATCATCACAATTGACTATTTTTTTCTTATTTGTGAAAAATAGCGTATACACAAATAAGCAATAAATTTCAAAGCAAATTGCAACAATTAGTTGTAGAACAGATTTCAGACTTTGGTATGAGTTATAATTCCACAATTTTAGGTTTTTAACTGTAGGTGTTTGAACATACTGGAGATTAAAAGAAATATCAATATGATTCAGCATTCATATTTGTTTGTTAAACCCCAAGTTCTCTGTATAACTCCACCATCACCATTGATCTTTTTCCCACTCTTTAGGGGTTTGGGGCTATGCCCCCTTAAACTTTTTCATGTTGGAAGGGCTTGTCAATAATATGGGGTAGGGAGTTGGAACTGGTTGATGTTCTGGAGAGGCTGGTCCCTCTGGGTTTCAGGATTTATCTTGTCCAGGGACCCATCTGGAGGTTGTAAGTTTCTGGAAAGTTACTCTAGAGAATGGAACCTTTGTAGAATCTTATATCTCACCCTAGGTGTTCTTTAGGATTGGCTGGAATGGTTTTGGTGCGGGTTTGGTAAGTTATGATAGGTAGCAATGTCTAACTAAAGCTTATGTAACTCTCACAGTCACTGATACTTTGTTACACTTCTTTTCCCCCTTTTGGTCAGTATGGCATTGTTGATGCCACGGTGCCAGGAACAGACTCATCCCTGGGAGTCATCTCCCATGTTGCCAGGGAGACTTTCACCCCTGGATGTCATGTCCCATGTAGGGGGGAGGGCAATGATTTCACCTGCAGAATTGGGCTCTGAGAGAGTGAGGCCACATCTGAGCAACAAAAGAAGCCCTTTAGAAGTAACTCTTAGGCATACCTATAGATAGGCTAAGCTTCTCCACTACTTACATAAGCTTCACAAGAGCAAGCCTCAAGATCAAGGACTTGGCCTATTGATTTGTGTGTCCCTAATGTCTTACACGGTATCAGGGGTTTCCTCAGTGGTAAAGTTTAATAGTTCCATATCTTTTCTCCCATCCATCATGGGACTTTGCCAATACTTTTTGATTATCTGCTTAATATATTCTAGGATGTATCCAGGCATTACATTAAGCTATACAGGATTAAAGGACCTCATTCTTATTCTGGGCTCCCTGTGTTTTGATTGTTTAAATGAACTCTACAGATAGGTTGAATTAGATTATGTGCTATAGAAAATTTAGTTTCCAGACAAAATAAACCTTTCCTCTTTGGTCTCAAAGAGTAGATGAGGTTCTAAAATACAGATGATGTCTTCCTTGCCCCTGTGTTCTGAATTACCTTAATCCTGACCTTATCAGCTTCATTCTTATCTATAAATACCAGGTTATACATATATAAAAGGGCCTTGCAAAATCCAAAAATAATAATTACCATTCCCAACTAAATGTGACTGTGATAAGAACTTAAAATCTAGACACTTGTTTTCTTATAAGCATTTTCTAAGGGAGACCATACAATAATTGTTCCTTCATTTCTGGCTTATTTTGCCTCATCAAATGTCCCACAGGTTCATTCACAATGTTGCATGTCTCACAATTTCATTCCTTTTTGTAGCAGTATTCGATCATATGTATACATCCATCGTTCACCAGTCTACTGCTCAGTCAGTACATCATTCAGCCATAGGTGGCAAGGATATTATTTGCCTTTTCTGGACTCTTCTTTCTCTGCAAGTAAGAAAGTCATCATTTTCTAAAAGTTTCTGTTGTATACCGAACCCATGTTCTGCACTGTTGCAGCAACTTGCTCCACACTTGGCAATCATATTCATGAGGCACAGATACGCCTTATGTAATATTGTGATTACTAAGCATTATAGAAGGAAACAAAGCAGGGGATATAGCAGATACAGCATTTTCATCTTATTCTCATCTCATCTTAGCAGCTACCCAATTACACAGTTTCCTTTGCCTCTTCACCTACATGAGCATGTATGGCTCCCATAGATGAAAGCCAAGGCATGTGTAGGTCACCTTGAAGCAGTGAAGCCACAGCCTCTACTTCCCACCAAGCTTTTATACCATAGTTATCACGTAGGCCCAGTGCCAGCTCACAGCCCCCTAACCTGAGGCAGATGTTGTGTTCCACACAACAAATGAGGCAGACACAATATACCTCATTTATCTTAATGCTACTGTTTCCAAGGAAACAGTGCTATTGGATTCTGAGATCTTTCTGAAGCAGCCTGATAGTAACCCTTTACTCACAAAAGTTATGTGTTTCTATTAATTAAAAACATATACAGTGATTGTGTACTTCAGATGGTTTATATAGTGTGTGAATATATCTCAAAATATAAATGAAAAAACATATATTCATATGATTACTGTATTATTCAAATTTATTCTATTTTCTTACTTAATACTAGTGTTCATTTATCATATTTCTTTATGTAACCTTTTCTAATGGTAAGATGTAACTTAAAAAGAAAAATGGATAAATTATTCATCTACCGTATAATAAATGGTATTTATATATAAACATTCATGTATAACTCCCTCACGTGAGAAAGAGAGCATTGCCAGCACATCAAATGCCTCTAGATTTTCACTTCCCAAACAAATCTCCCCAAGTCTCCTCTAGACCTATTCACATTTTTTACTTTTATGGTAACTACAACCTTGCTTGTCTTTACAGTTTTACTATCATGTATACATTATACATTACTAAAACAGAATTCAGTTTTTCCATTTTTAACTTTATACAAATACTGTATATATTATTTTGTCTTGCATTTTTTCTTTTACACAATATTATCATTATAATATTCAACCACATTCTTGTATACAGCAGTAGTTTGTTTATTTTCCTATTATGAAAGCAATCAAGATGCTAAAGGAGATGAAAGAAATCAATGTTAATACCATCAATTAAGCATCTGACTTAGATGGATGGTTGGTGGTGTCATTTATTGAAGAAGGGAACATAAGAAAAAAATATGCCTGGGAGATGGGGAGAATTTGGTTTGGATTTGAACATACTTCATTGCATGCTAGGAGGACATCCAGATGCCTATTACTAATAGGCATTTATTGTTAACATTTATTGAGAACTTACCATTTGCCAGGCACTGCTAAGCTCTCTAGACACGTTAACTCATTTTATTCTCACAACAAACCTGAGAAAAACCTTTGTTTCTGTTTTATACATAAAGAAATCAAGGCAAAGAGAGGTACAGTGATATCCCACAATTACAAATCTGATAGATTAAAGAGTGTTTAGTTTACTTAGCTACTCAAGCATATACCTGCAATGGGTTGGCTTAAACTTATTAGCTCATGGTTTTGAGGCTAGGAATAACCCAAAATCAAGGCATCATCATGGTAGTGCTTTCTCTTAGAAGACTATGGCATTCTGGGTCTGGCTGCTGACAATCCATGGCCCTTGGCTCTTCTGTCACATTGGCAATGCACATGGTAGCTTCTCCTGGCTTCTCCCTTCTCTTCTGGATTCCACTGAATTTCAGCTTCATGTTTCCCATGGCTTGCTCTCTCTGTGTCTGAATTGTATTTTGCTCATAAAGGGCTCCAGGATTAAGAGTCATCCTGATTGGATTGGGCCATACCTTAACTGAAGTAGCCTCATCAAAAAGTCCTACTTACAATGATTCTATACTCATAGGAATGGATTAAGTTTAAGAACATATTTTGGGGGGTACATAGCTCCCAGCCATCACAGTCTGTGCACTGGACCTCAAAAAGACATGTTATTTCCGCACATAAAATACATTCATTCCATCACAACATCCCCAAAGCATTAAGTCACTTCAGTCACAATGCTAAGTACAAAATCTCATGAAAATCAATTATGGGTGTTGACTGTCTTGTGGAACAATTCCCCTGGAGACCTGTGAAACCTGCTTCTAGTATACAATGGAGGGACAGGCATAGGATAGGCAGAGTCTGTGTACTTACCTAAGCAGCTGCTTCTAGAGTCACATTCTTAAAGCACTAAAATATAATGTCTCAATTAAAAATAAATAAATGAATAAAAACATGGGCAACAGGCAATCAATTTTACGTATTTGATGCTTAGATAAGAGATCTGGACTGGATCTGAAAGATGTGAGTATACACATGTCAATTAATACATACAAAAGGGAAAAGGTGGTTGTCCCAGGAAGAGTGAATAACATGACTACAGTTGAGAGCTGAATATGAAACTTTGGTGGGATTTTGGTTCAAGGAAAAGACAATAAAACTGAGAAAGGGTAGCCAGACAATTATTAGGAAAATAGGTAATAATCAGTAGTATTTCAACATGTGTTATTAATACCTATTATTTTATGATCTCTTAAGAGGGCATGCACAATCATATCTTTTCTATAACTTAACAGTTCTTTCAATAATCCATTGACTCAAAAGGAAGTCTATAAATATACAAGCTGCATATTTGGCACATCCTTTCTCTCTACTAAATAAAATATAAATTAGAGTATTATATATACTTTATGTACTGTTTGAAGCTATTATGTACGTACCCCAGGAAAGGCCATGTTCTTTTAATCCATCCCTGTGAGTGCACACCTATTGTGGGTGGGATCTTTTGATTAGGTTGTTTCAATTGTGATGTGACCCACCCAATTCAAGATGGTTCTTAATCCTTTACCAGAGTCCATGAGAGGATAAAGAAATATGCAGAAAGAGAACTACCTAGAAAGCTTGGAGAGAAAGGCCCTGGAGGTGCTAAGAGAGGACCTACAGAAGCTCAGAGAGGAACTGGAACCAGAAGCTGAAAGCAAGAAGACCCATGAGAAAAGGACCAGCAGGCACCGCCCACGTGCCTTCCCATATGATACACGAACCCCGGCACCAACAGGCTTTCTTCAGAGAAGGCATCATCCTGTTGATGCCTTAATTGGGACATTTTCATGGACTCAGAACTGTAAATTTGTAAACTAATAAATCCCCATTGTAAAAACCAATCCATTTCTGGTATATTTCAGCTTTTAGCAAACCAAAACATTTAATATTTCTTTTTTCTACATGGTTCTTCAAATTCTAGGAAATGTGTCTACAAGCTTACTTTTTTTTTCTTTTCTAATTTTTTTTTTGTAAAGTTTGATAATGTAGTTTTTACTTTAAATATTTTGTAGCTGTGTTATTTGTCATTCTAAAGGTTTATGTCCCTATTGCCGTTTTACTGTAAATGTATCATTTTTTTCAATATAAAATGACAATTTTTTTCCTGATTCTGATTATTTACTTGCTTCAAAATCTAATATAGGACACATGGGTAGTTCAATGGTAGAATGCTTACCTACCATGCAGGAACTCCAGGTTCAATTTCCAACCCATACAGATACACGCATAATCTAATATAGCTGACCTTAATATTATACGCTTCTTTTATTTGCTTTAACATGATACGTATCTGCCAGCCTTTTTTTTTTTAACTTCTAGTTCATATTCCCCTAGGTATACCTCTTGGGAATAACATATAATTGGACTTCGTATTTAATAGATGAGCTTAACGCATCCAACCATAACTTTCAAGCCTGTTGTACTGGAAAACTTTGTCCGTTTCCTCTTTCATCTCCTTTATATTTTTAATGCTTCTTTTCTCTCTCTCTCATCTGATTCTTATAGACCATGATTTTATACCTTTTTTATTGGTGCTTTGTAAAATGTACATCTTATTTTAATTTTTTTCAGATACATTTAAGTTTAAAAATGAATTCCAGGGCAGTGCAACGGTGGCTAAGTGGCAGAATTCTCACCTGCCATGCCGGAGATCCAGGTTCCAGGTGTCTCCCCATGCCAAAAAAAAAATAAGAATTCCAGTGGTCAATATTACAAATAAAGCAATATTTTGGCACTACTCAATGTAATTCAGGACATTAGCACTATTTTACTTTGCTTCTTTTATCCCATATTCACCTCTTAGTAAGTTATAGGTGTTTGTGTCAAACTGGAATTTTAGGTCAAGATGCTTATTGTTTTATTTTTAATGACATCTTCTATTTCTAGAATTACTTATGTATCCTGTTTCACAGCCTATTTACAACATTAAATTTATTGTTTCTTTGTTTTTAATGCCTAACATCAGGCATTCTTTAATATTTTATTTGAATTTTTCCCTTACTTGGATTTATGCACGCCTTTCAATAATTAATAATTGTTTTCATGGAAAATTCTTATTATTGCATTTTTCATTTTAATTTTTACCTTCTTCTCAATGAACAGTCTTTCCTTGTCAATCTATTGACTTATCCTCTCATATTTTTATTTTCAAACCAGAAGAATATTTCCTTAACTTGTATTGAGAATACAAAGCAGATGCTTTTAAAAAATGCTTTACATTTCTGATAACAAGCCTTTTCGAAAAGTTTACCCCTGCAGCTTAAATGCTATTCTTTCCTTTATGTAATATTTGTTAACATGCCCACATACCTTTTTAACCTGTTTATCCATGGCATTTCTTGACAAACATTGTGGGTGAATTCCCCTTAGTGGTATCATGGGGTCTGACTGCTAGTACAACCTGCCCCTCTGATTTTGATCCACAGTATTTATGGATGTGCAGAGCCTCTAGTGAAATTTCTTATGACCTCTAATGTGTATCTACTGTAGCTTTCTGGTTATTTTTTTTTAAAAGAATCATTTTTACCTTGATGATTGGAAGTACTTTTTGGTTCTTCCTTTGTTATATGCAGTAAAATAAAAACAACAGAATGCGATGTCCCGTGACTCTTCTGATCAGTGTCTCCTGCTGCCTCTTCATATCCCTGTGTAGAGAGCACCAGCATCCTTCTGTGTCTGTTGCTGGTTGGACTGGATTGACAAGAATTTTAGTTCCTGAATGAGTAGATACAAATGAAAGAAATTGGAGGATGAAGTGTGGTCTTGGATGTTTTCGAAAGGAGTTTCTTCCTCCACACAGAAGGAAAAGAAATTTAGTGCTGTGTTTGGTATAGATCCTGGGTGGGCATTGAGTCCAAGAGGTTCTATGGCAGAGCAGTGAAGACTAATGACCTTCAGGTTTAGACATTTGCCATCCCTCAGGAGGCAAAATGCACGTAGGTGTCTCCCACTAATTATAATTCCTCTTTCAGCTCAAATAAATTTGTAATTTGTGTGAAATTTGATTGCCTTGTTTTGGGGGGTTATAAATGTTCATGTTTTTATAACTTTATAGGTATTGTAGTTGGAAATAGGAAAAGTCAAGTACTACTAATAGAGGTACTTCTGACACCTGTACTCATCAATTTAAATGCAGCACATCTCGCGAATACATTTTAAGTTTCTGTAGTAATGGCTATTCCAGATTGCTCACTGTGCTATCATCATTCAGAGATTTACAACAGGATCTTTTCTTTTCTGTTAGTACTTACTTGCTTCTTAGTTTTTGTTCTCTGCTCTCTTCACAGCCAATGCCTCCTGACCCACACCCACAACTTTGCAGGTTCTAGGACCAACCTGACTTAGGCAAGTTTAGTTCAGTTTTATGACACCAAGCATTTCCACGTTTGCTACCACAATTTTGAAATTTCTGCTTTGGTTTCATTCTCACATGTAAATTCTGAAGTCTGGGTCCCTATCTTTCCCTCTGTGGGTTGAAATTCCTCTCTTGGTTACCTACTCGGTACTTCAGATCCTCTGGGTTTACCCAGCTCCTGCAACAAAGGGAAGCTTCAGAGGTCTGAGCTCTGCCTTTCTGCCTCCCTACTGGGATTTCTAAACCTGTCCCTCTCAGTAGATATCTATTGATAACACTGCTCCTCAAATTAACATCTGTTATGATTCCTTTTCGACACTGCATTATGCTTCCCAAAATGTACGTTTCCTAACTCTTAGCAGCATGATCTATTTCACCATCATGGTTAGATCTAGCTTTAGGTCAAGTTTATTCTAGAGTTAATCCAAATCTTTGATATTACCTGGGCCACAACTGATCAGATTCCAAAATGAAACAATGTCAGATAAGCAAGGTGTTTTTGTCTCTGGCTTTGTTTGGTACTTTCTTCCCTCTCATTCCAACCCCACCTACAGTAAATCCATCACCAGTTAGGTGTTTGCACATCCAAGGTATATTTTAAAATTGATTCTCACCAATCTTTCTAGACAACCCTAAATCAAGTCACATTATCTTTTACCTATAATAGAATAGCCCCTGTCTTAGTTTTCCAGGCTGCTATGACAAAATCCGCACAATGAGTTGGCTTAAACACAGGGGATTTTTTGTCTCATGGTTTCAGACGCTGGATTGCTTCCTCTCAGGTCAGTAGCATTCAGCTGGGCTGGCAATCCCTGGGGCTCATTGTCTTTCCCATCACATTGTTACTGCTCAAATGTGGAGTCCTCTACTCGATGTGCATAACAACCAATCTATGACACTGAGTTTCAAAGGAAGAAATAGTTTATGGCCATGCAAAGCAAGGAGATCAGATGGCCTATTGGCCTAAAATCTGTCTTTCCAAACCTCTGTAACTCTAATAGTTTTATAGTATCAAAAGGTGGGCAGATTTTAAGATAATGAGTGTTTTGGTTTGCTAAAGCTGCAGGAATGCAATATACAGAAATGGACTGGCTTTTACAAAGGGGATTTATTAGGTTACAAATTTGCAGTTGCAATGCAATGAAAATATCCAAATTAAAGCATCAAGAGGAAGATACCTTGACTCTGAAGAAAGGCCACTGGCATCTGGGCTGCCTCTGTTACATGGGAAAGCACATGGCAATGACTTCCAGTCCCTTGCAGCTGGGCTCCGTTGCTTTCTGCCTCTGTTTACAGTGGCTTTCTCTCTGAACATCTGTGGGTCCTTGCTTGCTTCTCCTGGGACACCTCTCTCAGCTTTCTGTATATGTGGATCTCCTCTCAGCATCTCTGGGCATCTCTCTCCCACTGTGTCCTTCATCTTGTTGCATAACTCTGTTCTCTGTATCGCCTCTGAGCTCTCGCTATGAATTCTTTTATTCTCTTCATAGAGGACTCCAGTAAAAGGATTAAGACCCACCTTGAATTGGGTGGGTCACATCTCTATGGAAACAATTTAATCACAAGGTCCCATCTCCAACAAGTCTGCACCTGCAAGAATGGATTAGAAGAACATAGGGGTTTCTGGAGTACATAACAGATTCTAACCAGTACAATGAATATAATGGCTCAAGATGATTAAGTTGAAGATGGTCAAATTATTGAACATGTACATACTGATTACATGCTTAGTTACAGAACATTGGTAAGAAAATGGCAGTCTTAACATGATAATGGGCATAATTATAATTAGTGTTATAATGAGGTAAGTTCACTTATAGGCTAAAGTTCAACTTCTAAATTTAACCTATAGTTTAAAACCTAAAGTTTAACCTTTAAGTTTCATACTTTGTATATCAGGTGGGCCAATTTTGTTAGATCTAGTTTCATCTAGTAAGATAGTTTAGGAATTGGGGTGGGTTAGTTCTGGGTTGACTCAAGTTCCCTCATTAGTAAACATTAAGGGGTTGTTTTTGTGATCATAAGACTCGTAAGTTGTAGAATAGAATAAGAGGGTTTAAGCGGGACGAGTGACAAG